>LOJH01022499.1:0-19877 GCA_001685095.1 Ellobius talpinus
TGTCTAGGACAGTGATCTGTAAGTTTTCCCCTTAAATAAATAACCCTTTTATTAATCATAATTCCAAACTGGTGTGGGATTGTTTTGTGACTTATGCCTACACATATGTATAGACACAAAGCACATCCCTATAATGGGACTCTAGTCTGGCCAACTTTTAACCAAACATAGGAAACAAAATATTTCCTAAAATACTTAAGAAAAGAATAATAATATAGGCTGGGCATGGTGGTTCATGCCTGTAACCCCAACTTTGAGAGGCTTAGTAAGTACAATAACAAATTCAAGGCCAGTCTGGACTACACAGAAAGATTCTATCTCAAAACAAGACCATGCATACATATCAAAAAAAAAGAAGAAGAAAGAATTTATGTATACATGCTACAATATGGGTGAAAAAGCAGCCAGATATGAAAATTTATATTCTATGATTATATTTATGCAAAATGTCTGGGCCAAGAATACTCCATAGGGTGTATTTTCTGGTATCTAAAGTCTATCTCAATTTCTTAAAGTACAATAATATTTCATTCATAAAATTTCAAATCTAATTTTTCTTTTGTCAACTATTTTTCTTATTTTTATGCTGAATCAAATGTAGGCCTTGTGCACGCTAAGCAAGTGCTTGACTCAGCCATGAGACACAATCTTACTGGTACAAAAATCACCTCCACACAACTCTAAAACTCACATGAACCCAGTGTGAAAACCTCTATCACAAAACCTGCTCCTCCCTCCTATGTGAGAGAGAAAAACAGAGCAGAATATGAAGCAGCTGAGTCAGTGGTCAGAGAGTGAGCAGAAACTGCGTGGATAGATGGCTCTTCTATCTAGCTGCTTTATTTCTTAAAAGATCAAAAATAACCCTCTCATCCACTCAAGGGATGGGGAGAGAAAGGATGGGGGTTGGGGGAGAAAGCTCGCCTATCTGGATCATGTCCACCATTTCATTTACCGGCGATTTGAACTATTTCCCTAATTCACACAGTATCCTGTTGGACTTCAGAGGGTACAGTATTGGTTTATAAATCTCCTTTCCATGAGTGAAGATGTAGCAAACAAGATGAGATGCTGTAAGCAAGGATACGATAACAGATAGGCACATGAGCAGAGACAGAAAGGGGCGCTGGGACCTCTGCAGCCATTATCTCCAAGACATAGGACCATCAATGACAGGTTTCCTCTGCACTTTCCTGGATTGTCATAAATCCTTTTGGGAGCATATATGCTTTTACCTACTCACTATCAGGTACCATGCTTGGTGTATCCAATGTACTAAATAACAATTTTGTAAGTACTACTATTTCCTTTTCAAAACCAAAGACACTGGGGCCAGAGAGATGGCTCACTGCTGACCTTGAGTTCCTTCCCTAGAACCCACTTATTAGAGAGACCCAACCCCACACATAGGTTGTTCTCTGACCTTCATACATTTCCATGGCATGCACATGCCCAAGCACATACACAAAATTAATACATAAAAACACTGGTAAAATTTTTAAAAATAAGTTAAATTGTCAAGTGTGGAGGTACATACCTAAAATCTCAGCATTCAGGGGGGTTAAAGCAGGAGAATTGCCGCAAGTGCAAGGCCAGCCTGGACTATCTAGTCAAAGTTTCTTTCTTTAACTCTCTCTCTCTCTCTCTCTATCACACACACACACACACACACACACACACACACACACAGAAATGAGGCTCCAGGAAAGGGACTTGTCCACTTAAGTTTTCTCCCTCTGTTTCCTTACCTTCTTTTCCTCTTTCTCCATCCCACACCCCTGAAAACAGGTACTAAGGGCCTAAGGTGTGTTCAGATTTTACACAGCAATTAAAATATAAAAGTCATGCAAGAGAAAATTCAGAAGGCCCTGGGAGTAGGTTGTGGGCCAGACCTGGAGTCAGAGAGAGCCCTGGAGACAACTCCGCTGCTAAAACGAGGAGGACCCTGAGCCAAGCTGACAGGGGGAGATACTGTTCAAGCAAGGAATAGCATGTGGGAAACACACAGTCTAGCCTGATGGCTACCAAGTCCAAACTGAGCATGTGTGTGTGTGCACGTGCGCGCGCATATATGTATACCCAGGTGCATGTGGATATATGTTATGGTTTGGATATAAAGCCTCACCCAAAGATCTATATGCTAAAAGCCTTTGGAGGTGGTGGAACCATTGGGAGAACAGTTTAGTAGAAAGAAGCTGGGCAACCGAGGCATGCCCTTGAAGAAGATAAATCCAGGGTCTCCTAAATCCTATTTCTTTCTTTGTCTCTGTCTCTGTCTCTGTCTCTGTCTCTCTCTCTCTCTCTGGCTGCCATGTTAATAGGCTTTACCCACAACATGGTCCCATTATCCCAACTTGATATACTGTGTCAACAAATACTATACTATAGCAGTAAGGCCAACGACCAAGGACTGAACTCTCTACAGCTGTTAGCCAAAATAACCTTCCCTCCCATAAGGTATTCTCAGGTATCTTATCACAGTGGCAGAAAGCTAACAAACAGTATGTGATATATGGCTATGCACATGTATGTGTGCATATATATATATATATAATTGTATATTTTAATACCTTGAGGTTAATATTAAGGATATTAACAGTGCTGATTGTTAACATCTTAGTAATCATTAATACTTGTTGGTTGATTTTGAAAGATTTATAGTTTAATTTTAACATCTAGGTTCCCAAGCTAAAGACCCCGTCACTATATCCTCGACAGGCTATGTCTCACAGGGCAGAGAGAAAGAGAGCCGCCACTGTCTTTCTTCTCTTATCCTACTCTTCTAGGGGCGGGAGGTGTCGTCTGTTCATAAGACAAGGTTCTCTTTGTGTAGCCCTGGCTGTCCTGGAGCCTGCTCTGTGGACCAGGCTGGCCTCAAACTCACAGACCCACCTGTCTCTGCCTCCTGAGTGCCACCAAACCCAGCTCTTTATCCTACTGTTGTGGCATTAAGTAAGGCAAGTGCCTTCCTCAGGGGCCCCTCTCCTCCTAACACCTTCCCAGATTTTCCCATTTATCTTGCAGCAGCACGAGTCACAGCCGGTTCAATTTCTACAAACTACCACCACCCCCTCAACTTGGAAGAAGGATCCTATATTTAAACAACAGAACACCAGACTAAAAATGGCCCGGAGAAGATCAGCCATACCTTAGATCAGGCTCTTGTCAGGTTTCACAGGCACACAGTCTCCCTCTCTCTGTCTCTCTCTCTGTCTCTTTCTCTCGCATATGTGACCAAATGATTCTTAGGTGATAATTTTAAAAGGAAGAAGCAGCTCCACAGTTGCAGTCTGAAATAAGTGTCTGTTTTTAAATGGCTGGAAAAAGAATGAGGACAAGAGAGGAAAGCAGAAAGGGGGAAGTGCTGACTCATGCAGGATGCATTCGGGGTATGAGAGCATTCTCAGGTCCCCACATTGTGCTGGCTATGTAGTCCCTCGCTCTCTGATCAGCGAGTTTAAAACTATGAAAGAGTACGAATCAGAAGGCCTGACCGCGGGTTCTGAGCGATCCACAGCTCCCAGGTAACATCCCCCTTCCCAGTGACCTCATTCATAAAAATTAAGCTGACCTTGAGTGGTCCTCGAGCTTTCTTTGTCCTCAGCACTTTTCTAAAGGGTTTGACAACATCAGGGAATGCTGGCTCATTTTTTTGTGATCACAGTACTCATCAGGAGGCAGAGACACAAGGATGGCTGCAAGCTCACCTGGTGAACATATCTAGGCTCAAGGCCAGCCAAAACTAAATAATGAAAACCTTCCTCAAAATAAAAATAAAAAAAAAGACATTTCCCATCAAAGCATCCAGTTTCACAATTTTTATTCATGTGTGTAACACATGCACGGAAGAGGGAACAGAGTGCATGTTCAGCTCAGTGTGTTTTCACGACCTGATTATACTTAACAAACCCACCGTCAAATAACTGACAGCACATGGCGACATCCCCAGGCTCCCCTGCGTGGCACATCTTCCATGCTAACAGTGGACTAGAGAAGCTCATCAAGAGAGACGAGAAGGAAGTGCCAGTTTGTTTCTTGGTTTAATTTTAATAGAAAACGTGAAACCCTTTCCATAGCACACAGGACCACGCACCATCGATCATGTTGCCTTCCAGATCTAGGTCACATGAGCAGGGAGGGCGCTTTACTGTCCTGATGACTTAAGAGCCGCCATAATGTGTATTGGTGAACAGAGGGGTCCTAGGTGCATAAATGATCAAAGAAGGAGCCAAGTCAACGGCCAGACAGGACAGGAAGCTCCTGACTCCAATTAATACAGCACACAGCGCTGAAACCAGGGAGGAAACCCACGAAATGGGTGCTGAGTGCTGGCAAAGGTTTGGAGCAAGCCTCAAACAACTTCTAACTTGACTGTTTAAACCTTTTAAACCCTACTGCTATGCACAATATCTATATGTCAATAAAAACTCAAAATGTTGTTTGTTTGTTTTAACATTTAAATACTGAATAGGAACATCTGTCAGCTCAGGGGTTTTTGTTGGTGGTTCTGTTTGGGGATTAAGCTGGGGGGTTGTTTTGAGACAGAGTCTCACTGTTTCCCAGGCCAGCCTTGAACTTCTGGGCTCAAATAACCCTCCGAACTCAGCCTCCATGGTACATGCCACCTTCTCAGCTTCTCCCAGAATTACATACACCCAGTGGCACTTACATACCCTTCAAAAGGCAAAGGTGACCTGGGAGTGGTGGCTCACAACTGTTATCTTAACACCCAGGAGGCAGAGGTAGAACTGGTACAACATCAAGGCCAGCCTGCTCTGTACAGCAAAAGCCAGGCCAGGCTCTGTGGCAACACCAGAAAAGGAAAATGAAGTGCCAAGGCCAGCAGGGCTAGGTGGCTCACACCTGCAATCCCAGCTTGGGAGGTTGAGTCACAACAGCTGCTGTGAGTTCAAGGTCAGCCTGGGTTGTAGAATGAGACCCTATCTGAAAAAGGTAAAGTACTCTGGAGAGGCGGTTCAGGGTTAAAAGTACATTCTGACCTTCCAAAAACACAAGTGCAATTCCCAGCGCCCACATCAGCTCACAACCCTTGAGCTTCAGCTCCAGGAGAGCTGACACCCTCTTTACACCTGGATACACACAGCATTCGCTCACACATATACACATACACAAAGACAAAAAAAAATCTTTGTAAGGAAAAAATGAAATAATCAACATACCTAAAACATAGAACCAAGCAACTTTAGTAACCACATATTTTAAAGTTCATATATAATAACATTATAAACATATATAAACACACATAAGTCAACCATATGCAAGGCCTCTCAATTTTTTCTAAGAACTAATATATCCACAGCCCGTCTTCTCACTATAGTAGAAGTAAATAAGAAGTCAATAGCGAAGAAGTAACTAGACAGAACAGTAACTAGAATTCCCTAGTAATGACATACACTTCTACGTGACCCTCNGGGGGGACTTGTAATGGAAATTAAAATAGTTTAAGTAACTAATCAATGCACAAAACTTACAGGATTTACAAAACAGCCATGCTCAAAGAAAAATCTACAGCCTCAAACGAAAGTATCTTCTCTCCTTCTACCATGGGTGTCCGAGGAACCACACTCAGGCCATCTGGCTTGGCAGCAAGTGCATTTCCACTAAGCCATCATGTCATCCTCTATTCATCATTTTAAGAGAGAGCCTCGCTAATGCTTCAGTAAGAAAAGGCTTAAAAATGTGTAAGAACTGGAAATGAGGAAATAAAACTGTCTTAATTATAGAAAAATGTCAACGTAGGAAAGCCTTCTAAATCTAAAAACTATTCAAGTTAGTAAGCATATTTAGCGAGATCACTGGAACAAAGCCAGCATCGCATGTCTATATCTCAGGAGCAACTCAAAGCAACTCCAGTAGCACAGACAAGAATCAGCAACCAGTGGCATCAGTGTCCAGCAATTTGCATCCCTGATGTCCCAGTGTCTCCACTGGACATGATGGTGCTTTGATCATCACCTCAGCACTCAGGAGACTGAAGTAGATGATCAGGTCAAAGGCCAGCCAGGGATGAACCAAGTTCAAGGCCAGTGTGAGCTGCAGACACAGCAAGATCTTGTTTCAAAAGTGAAAGAAAAGGGAAAATAGTATAGTTTCTGCTCAGCTCAAATTCAATCACAAACAGTGATATACGGTTTCCATCTTTTTTTTAAAGGCACCAAAATTACAGAATGGATCTATACTGTTCTGAAGTTTTAATGTGAACTCAAACTCTTGTAAAGCAGGAGGGTAAAGAATGAGAGGTACAGATAAAAGTGTTTGCTTCACAGGCATAAGGTCCGGAGTTTGATCCTCAGCACTGCACAAAAACAAATCTAAACAAAAAGAGAAAGGGAGTCAAAACCAAACCATTTTGCATATAAATATTAAAATGTTCAGCTGGGTGGTGGTGGTGCACACCTTTAATCCCAGCATTAGGCAAAGGCAAGCAGATCTCTGTGAGTTCGAAGCCTCATCTACAGAGCTAGTTCTAGGACAGCCAAGGCTACTCAAAGAAATCCTGTCTCAAAAAACCAAACAAACAAGCAAACAAAAAGTTTCTTAGAATTAAGTGGCATCTAAATCATCTAAATTGAGACATGGAAAGAGGGAGAAAGAAGTAGAGAACGTGCTCCAGTGTTCCAGGACTGCCGAGGCTACACGGGGAAACCCTGTATCAAAAAAAAAAGCAAGAATGGGAAAAATACTTGATGGTTAAGGGCACTTGCTCTGAAAGCTTAAGGACCTGAGTTCAAATTGCAATCAGCTAAAAAAAAAAAAAAAACTGGCAGGGTGCTGGGGGAGCTGGAGATAAGAGAAGACTGGCCAGTCAGCTTAGCAAAAATGGTTCAGTGAGTGACCCTAGCTCAGAGCAGTAATACAGAGAGGAATGGAGGAAGACACCTGGCATCCTGTTTTGGCCTCTACATGTATGCCCACACATGCTCATGCAGCAAGCAGAAAAGTAAATAGCACACTAATAATAAAATATATGCATTGCAATGTGAAAGTACTCAGGCAAAACTATGTTACAATGTAGCCATGCACATGCATAAAGCAGAAATTAAATAACACTTCAATAATAAAATATATGCATTGCAACATGTAAGTTACAGTACAGCCAGGTCCTTGCACCTGTATGTAGACTGAATGAGAAAGACAAATTATGTTGCAATTTCTTTCCACTGTCTTCCAAAACATACAGCATTGCTTTAGATGGGTTTTTCCAATTAAGTATTATAAACTTCTTAGATTTGATAGTACTTTTAATCCTGGAAAATTTCACTATGTGTATAAGACCAACATATATTCTATGCTCAGCAACTATAACAGGTTTCACCTCTCTTCAGCAAAACATTTGAAAGTTACAGATCACACAGGCTAACTCAAACAGTTCCGGTTTCCGCTGGTGAATGCTACCAAATGAAAAACTTACTAGCAGCTTTCCAGTGTGAATCCCATTTCCATTGATAACTGTTGGCATGGGCAAATTTTCAATCTGCCTTATCACATGCCCTGGACCCCTGAGAAATCATGTGATATTTACAGGTCCTTCCTGCAAAAATATCATTTCACCAGCCCAACCAGGCAAAAGTGGCCATGACAAAAAGCCCTTGAAAGAAAGTGTGTTTTCTCTGAAGATAGCAAAGGGGTCATGATGTCTAGGGAAAATAAAAACTAACCTGTCTTTATACTTTTTTTGATGGAAGAGTAGGGACCATATTTAATATGTGAGGCCTAAAGTCTGGGTCTGACCTTGTTCAACTCCCAGTCTGATTCTGCAGTATCTTCAGTGAGAGCATTCAGGTCCCTGTCCCCCGAGAGTGCTCAAATCATAGTCTCAGCACATTCAAATGTTAGGCGCATCTTCATTTGCTCGTAGAAGATTGTGTTTGTTAATATTAAATAATATCCCTCAAAATACAGAAACATTGGAGGAGAAATATTTTCTCTGCCTTTTGTATAAAAAATCTACTCCCCTTTTTTCAAATTGTGCTCTCTTGTTCTTTCATATCTTTTCTTCTAAGACCTTACTGATGGATGAGTTCACAGACTTTAACATGTCCATTTTTCAAACAAACTAGAAAATTAGTCAAAAGCCATTATTATACTTTCTAGGGTTCATATTTCTTTTCTTTATACAAGGTAAATTAATTCTAATATGGCTATAGGCAATTTTATCTTCTTTATATTTTTGTTATTATTTATTTATGTAAACGTGTGTGTATGTGTGTGAGTGTGTGTATGTGTGTGTGAGTGTGCGTGTGCCTGAGGAGGTGAGAGGAGCATCAGATCCCTTAGAGCTTGAGTAATAGGCAGCTCCAAGTTGCCTGATGTGGGTTCTTGGAATCAAACTCAGGTCCTTTGCAAAAACAATACATGCATTTAACTGCTGAGTCATCTCGCCAGCCCCTAAACAATTTTTAAGCTAATTTTTAAATTATCTTTAATTTAAATTTAAATTTTTTAATTAAATTAAAATTAAAATTTTAACTTTAAATTTTTAAATTAAATTAAAATTAAAAATTTAACTTTAAATTTTTAAAGCTAGTGGAGTGACTTGTCTGCAAACCCCTACCTACCTGAGAAGCCATTTGTGAGGTGAAAAGACCTGGGTTTAAATCCAATTCTACCGCTGTCTTTATGCTGCACAAAAGAATGTTAGTCCAATACTTCAGGTATATACTGGGACGATATGTAAAGTACCTGGCTCACAAACTCATTGCTCACTAGATAGGCTCTAGGATGTTTATTACTAAAATTAGCGGCCGTGCTTGTCGATATCTATTTAGTTCACTCAGCTATTTTGTCTTTTACATATGATATTTCGTGGCTGGCAAAGCATTTTGAGGTGACATTCTAATAAGGCCTAAGTTCTAAAAGGCCTTCATAGTTGAAAACTTCGCTGAGCTGTCTGAGATGTACTGAGAACAGGTAAAGGAAGGAAGGCAGTTATTAAACCACAATCCCACACTTCCTGAACGGCAGTCATGTGACTGGAGCTCATTAAAGTTCAAGTTCTGTTTGCCAACATAGTAAGCATATAGGCTCCAACTACCTCTTGCAATTTTACCTGGTTCCTCTGTTCGTCTTTACGAGGAGAAGTGGCTTCTAAACCATTCCTACATTTTGGTTCTTTTCCAGGGATCCTTTTTGGCATGAAGACTCTGCATGTTTAGTACATTTATTTCAGATTCAGGTCAACAACTGGTACTTTGCTTCCCAAAAATAGCTTTTCTGGTCTGCTGGACATATTCATACCCTCTCTCAACTATTCTGTGTATGCACATCTGTGTGTCTGTGTGTGTGTGTGCATACATATACTCACCTCATACACTCTCTCACACACACTCAAATCCACTCTTCAACACAGACCCATCTTGCAGAAAGAAACTGACCTGAAAGGCCCTTGGGAGACCCTAGACATACATTAACTCATGACCTGTTTGGGGTCTTAGACATCTTTGCAAACCAGAGGGAGATTGCTGACTCTTCCTCTCTAGACAAATAGCACACTTGTGCCCGTGCGATTGCATTTTACAGACTCTGGAAATGAAATTTAAGTTTCATCATTCTCCAGTGTGTTTTGGTTAGAACTCAAAGAACACAGACTTGACAAGAGAATACAACCGCCTGTCTGCACACACAAACATAACTACCTGAAACAGAAGCCCCCGAAAACAGGTTAGTCACATACGTGCGATAGTTTCTGAGATAAATGTATTCTCTGTGCCTGCCTGAAATGTTGCTCAGTTGTTACCCAATCCCCCACAAACTGGAAAAAAATATATTAACATCATCTAACTAACATCTTTCTGCTTGGGAGATAAAGAAACTAAGACCCAAGGAAACCAAGTCTTGCCCCCGTCTTTATTGAGAGATAGCTGAACAAGCCAGAACCTGTCTATTTGGATCGACAGCCCCAGCTCTCTCTAATACTGTAATACAAAAATTCCAAATACCAGCTCCCATCAAAAAGAGCGGAAGAGAGACCTCAGGCTTCAAACATGTTGATGCTCTGAGGTGGAACATAGTCTGTTCCAAACGCTGGCAAGTGCTGGGCTGGGCCTGAGCCTCTGATTCAGACAGCTTTCTTTCTAAGTCATGTCCATTGCCTAGCATGACTTGACAAATAGGCAAATTCTTCCCCGTTCTCCATTTCCCTAGCCACTGCAACTAGCAAAGAAGAGCCCTCTTTTGGAGCAGATTTTGAATACTTAGATCACACAGGAATTATTTGTCCATGAGTGGCAGCTGGCTGGGAAAAAGGAGTGAACTGTCCTCTTCGCTTTCACCGGGGCCTCACACAGCTGTTTCTTCCTCCCTGGGACTGCTTAATTAAAATTTAAACATCAAAACCACATGGATCAATGCGTGAATGTGAAAGGTCCAAAGCCTTTAAGCCGCCGCTGCCAACAACCCCAGGCCCCACCCCGTCACTTTTAAAGCCCGGAGAATTTAAAGCCAGGAGAAGCCAGGATCCATTAAGACGCTGCCTTCCTTGCCTTTGGTAGATTGGAAAGCTAGCCCTGGCCCTGGCATCCATCACATGTAACCGACCCACGGTCTCTTTGCTTGGGAGTTCTCCTGTATGTGAGTTTGCATATACCACTGCCCATCACCAGATGGGAACCTTTTAACAAGCAGAGGTCAGACACCTGCGGGAGGCGGGGAGGGAGCACACCGAATACCGAGCAAGCAGGCAGGCGGGGACTGGGGCGAGTGGTCGCCCGGCGCCGGCGTGCCTGCACCTGCACACACGCCTAGCGAAGGGCAAAGCGCGTGGTCCCGGGCAGTTTCGGCGTGCGGGAACGCTGAGCAGCTGCGGAAAAGCGAGGCTGGTGAACCCCAACATGAGCGCCAGGCCACGGAGATGGCGGCCTATCCCCGAGCTCGCGAGGCCCCTCTTCGGGCACCAGGATCTGGGGAGCCAAGGATGCAGAAGGAAGTGCGAACCCTAAATCACGTGTACTCTGGGACTAACCGGGGGGCCGTTGCTCCTCCCCCTCCCCCCTCCCGCTGCGGCAGAAATTTGCCAGGGCCTCGGCCTTGAACCCCCGGAATCCTCCAGAGACCTNTGTTCATTTCAATCTGTTTCTGTCCTTGCCCTCTCCTCCAACAGAATTCTTGTGCTGGTGGGTTTTTTTTCTTTTCTTTTTTAGAGGCGGTGCGGGGGCCAGGGAATAGGGGGAGTTTGCATCTGAACATCCCTGAGCAAGGTAAACATTTCTGAAGGTCAGCGACGACTCCCCGCTGGTCCCTCCCAAAAAGATGAACGTTCATCTGGAGATCGTCTAGAAAACCCGAACTGTTTAAGCACCAAGTTCTCCAGCTATTCCATTAATTGGCTGAAAACCTACATCTTAATGATTAACAATTGTAAACACTCCCTCAAAAATATAAAGTATCAAAATTCTGGAAGCGATTATAAAGCAAGCTGTGAGATAGGTTCTCTGCCAAGATTAAGTCAATAATGCAAAAAAATACATATATTTAGTGCTGCAAAAATGGAAAACTGAAGGAAATGGTATTTAGAAAACAGTCATTTAAAGAGGACATATATTACATAATTAAAAATTACGAATAGACCTCAGTAATTAAATTAGCCATCAGCACAAACTAAACAGGTCCATATTGTGACCCCCCAGCATCTTTTAGCCGCCCCTCTGCTGTCAACCCCTTACCTTTATTTCCAGAATCTTTCATTCTCTGTTCCCTCCCTCTGCTGCACGAAAGTAGAGAAGTCCAGCTGTGTGTGCAACCCTGACTTGGGATTTGACATTCACGGACAGTCAACGGTCCCGGGGGCGAAGTCCCTCAACGCAGAAGCACCCAAGCTATGATAATGGCATGCAAGTCAGTGTGCAGGGTTATAATTTTGCTTATGCTGGAGCGGAAGGGATGAGGATGAAGGCAGACGTAAACACGACTTCCAAAACACGGCATGGAACCGGATCTGGAGCCTAGGTTTGCCCTTCTCCCTTCCCTGGAGTTAGTGCCTCTTCGCCTCCAGAGAGACTCGGTTCGTGTTGAACATGGAAGGTCTGTGCGGTGGTGAAGACTTATTTCAAATGACTTTGGAGGGGGGGTTAAGAGCCCCAGCTTCCTCTTCTATACTCATTTGCTGCTTCCTTCATTTATTTACCAAACAGTTCTGGGTGGGTCAGGCGCAATTCTTAGCCCTGTAGACACAGCAGTGTGCAGGACCAAACCTTAGCTCTGCTCTCAATACAGAAGCAGTGGGTGCCATACGGTGACCTGTACCTGCTGCAAAGACATGATTCCTAAAGCTGCTTCACCAGGATCTAAATCAATGGGCATGGAAGCTTTGCAAACCAGCCAGTCAGTGACTCAACCTGAGCATGAGGAAGGCAGACCAGGAGATCCCTCTACCGAAAGGCAAGGAAGCTTCCAGCAAACGTTCTAGCCATTCAGACCACACTGAGTTTTGTCTCCTTCTACAACTCAGGTACATCCCTTCCTTCCTCTGTCATTCATTCAACAAGCAGTAATTTTTGGCAGGCACTGTTCCACCTGTTAGGGTTTTAGAGGCTTTATAAAGCAGGCACGTCCCTGCTCTGGTAGCAATTTTTACCTTCCGGTGAGAGACTTCAGACAAGCAATAAAAAAAAAAACCATAAGTGGCAGCAAATGCTGTGGGGAATAACGGAACGTGGCAATGAGGTGACAAGGGCCATTTTTAGACAGTGTGGCCAAGTGAGAGGATGTTTAACTTATGAAAAGTGGGGCAGAATTATCACAGTCTTCCAAACATCTCTACTTCAAAATGGGGCCGGGCATGGCATTCAATGGCACAATATTTGCCTGGCATGTGCAAGGCATTGGATTTGACCCGTAGCATTGCCTTACAGCCCTCCATGCCCCCCTAAACAGAAGGAAGACAAGTTTAAAGCTGCTTTTTCAAGGCTAGTGAGATGACTCACTGTGTAAAGATGCTTGCCACCAAGCCTGACTCATGACCTGAGTTCAATCCCTGGGCTCTACATAGGGGAGGGAGAGACCCACTCCCCAAAATTGTCCTCTGACCTCCACACATGGAGCACAACACACATGCACACACATATGAATGCAAAATCAACGAATGTCATAATTTTTAAGTAAATAAGCCTTTAAAATAAAATGAATGGGGATAGAGAGATGGCTCAAAGGTTAAGAGCACTGGCTGCTGTTCCTGAAGACCCAGGATGTATTCCCACAACCACCCCACAGCTCAGGGATCTAGTGTCCTCTTCTGGCCTCCTTGGGTACCAGGCATGTACATGGTATATACATACACACACACATACACATACACACACACACATCTTGCTTATATATAAGCAAAACACGCATACACATAAAAATAAGTAACTTTTTTAGTTAAAAATAATTTTTTTTCTAGTTCTGAACCTTCACAAACCTCCTTCCTCTACTACATGTTGCCTCACTGGTAGCTGGTTTTGTGTTATTTTTTTTCCCATTACGGATTAGACAAACTGATGCCTAGAGAGATTAACTGATGAAGTACAGGACCAATGTTTAAAGAAAACCAACAGAAAGAAATCCATCTGCTACTCTCATCCTCAGAACTTCCTGGTAAAAAACAGTCTCAACAAAGATGTTCCAGTGGACGAGGATGCTGAAGACCCCTCTGCCATTATCAACCGAGTGGTGAGGGCAGATGTCTTAACCTCCCAGCATCATCTCCTCACCAATAAATAGGAGCTCATCCCACATGCCCTGGTATGCTGCTAGGAAGACCGAGGGAGAGGAGAGATGCAGAACTTGGTAAACAAAGCATCCTGTCAATGTGAGGAGTCATTACCAGCTGCTTGGGCACATTAAGATGACTAATAAGTGTTCACCTGTGCATGGCTGTAGCCACAAGTCAAGTATGGCCACGGAGCAGAAGCTGTCTTGGTCACTAGGGGTCCCTGGGTTGATTTCTTGCTGTTTACATTTGAAGACTCCCTGAAAATTTGGAAATGTTTAAGCATTTGGTCTTGGTTTCTGTTACTCCTTGGCAATGTATGATGGCTTTCTGCTGTTCTTTGGAAGCTTAGGGGACAGTGAGGGGAATGCGCTGAGACAGTTGCATCTTGAATGTCTCCCAGAAGCCCATGCAATAAAGTCTTGGTCTAAAGGCACAGCTATTTGAAGGATGGTAACCCTTTAAGAGGTAGGGTCCAGAGGGGGATCTTTAGACCACTGGGAACATAGTCTCAAAGTGGATTATGGGACCACAACACCTTCCCCTTTCTCTTTCCTGGCATGGGATAAACTGTTTTTGCTTTGCCATGGGATCCCCATAATATGTTGCTTTACCACTGACTCAAAGCAATTGGTCCAACCTAACAGGGACTGAAGTAGAAAGAAGCATTTCCCGAGGCCGGTGAAACGGCTCAGGGTGCGAGGACATTTGTTGCCAAACCAAAGGACCTGAGTTCAATCTCTGGAACCCACATGGTGGAAGGAGAGAACTGACTCCCAAAAGTTGTCCTCTGAACTTCACATGCACATACGCACCCATGAACAATAAATGTAAAAAAAAATGTTTAGAACAACCTGTTCCTCCATACTTCATCTCAAGTATTTCGTTATAGAGATGGAAAGCTGAATGTCACAATTGTGTTCATTATAACTCCTTAATATCCATCTCCTGAGCCTCAGGCCAGTACATCACATGGAAGAAGTGGGCGTCTCCTCCTCCGAGGATTGTCAAACTACGCTGGGTAGGAGCACTCCAGGGGCTGAGATGCTGTAGATCCCATGCCCTCCCTTCACTCGGTAATACTAGTCACGTTACGAACTGTTCTATACATAAGGAAGATGCAGCGCTGAACCAATTGTCTTGGGGAGCTTGTGGCCTCCAGTTGATGGGTTCCTAAGTCAGGCAAACAGATGCCAGGCCTGGGTTTGAACATTAGGGGGCAAAAGGGCTTTGAGGCAGAATAGACTGGGTCCAAACATGGACTGTGCCATTTACTTGTCCCTAGAGAAAGTTAGGGTGCATTCTGAGCCTCTCTAAAGTTTCCGTTCTAACCATATGGGTTGAAGATAGTAATGGGACCATCTCCTAAGGCTGGATGAAGCACAGTGACCTCAAACAGGAAAAGGTACAGCACAATGCCACGAGGGAGGGTCATGATCAGGGCTGGAAGATTAATAGGATGACCTGAGTCAGCCCTCTGAGCCTTAGCTTTCCTCATAAACGAAGGAAAGCAGTCATTAGTTTGTAGGGTTATTGTGAGAATTATACCCCAGGATGGAGGTAACGCCTGTGCTATAAAGGGGCAGTGACCCACAGGCTAGCTCACTCAAGTTGCTTTTGCATCAGAGAAGGAATACCAGGATTTGAAGTAGTAAGGGGAGGGAGGAAGGAGGGCTGCCATTTATATTTCAAAGGAAGTAACGTGTTTTTAAGTGTGACCTTCTCTATGGACACCTGCTTTTTCCTGAACACTGTTTCTGCAAGATTTCAAGCATACAAAGGAGTTGAAAAAGATTGCACAGTGAGCCCCATAACATATGCATTGTTATGACTGTTGCATGTTTCTGTTTCTAACCTGCTCTTGGCTGCTCCTTAGTTTATCATGTGCTGGAGAGAGAACATGAGAGACAGAGACAGAGACAGAGAGACAGAGAGTACATGCCACAACATGTGGTCATAGAGAGGTCAGAGAATGCATGCCACGACATGTGGTCATAGAGAGGTCAGAGAACGGCTCTGTGTAGTCTATTCTCATCTGCCACCATGGCTCCCAAGAATGGAACTCAGGGTTAGGCTTGCCCTGCAAGTGCCTTTGTCTGTTGAGCTATGTCACCTGCCCCATCTTATTATATTTTTGAGACAAAGTCTCACTATATTCCCAGGCTGACCTCAAACTTATGATCCTCCTGTTTCTGCCACTGAAGTCCTGGGACCCACAGCCACACCCAGATTTTCTCTCCTCCTCTTTTTTAAAGGTGGGGCCCAAGATTCAGCAGTCCTTCTGTCTTGGGACTATAGGCCTGGGCCACTGTATATGAGTAACTGAATATCTCTTTCTCCTTTTTTAAAATCAGGTTGAAAGAGATTTGAAGGTCTTATTAAATGGAAAGGGGGTTCCCCTCATGACACAATATACCTTAGATCTCTGATCCTCAGGCCATTCCAGTTAGGGCCAGACAAGCTCTCCGAAGTTTTGACCTGCCTCAAGATCATGCCTCATTCAGGAACAATAACAAGCCTTGGATTGAGTCTTTCCACTAAGGGGTACCTCTGACCCCAAGCTTAGGATAGAACCATAACAAAAGCAATTCTAAATAGCCCATCATGGCTTGATGCTCCATCTCAATAACTAGGTTTAGGGAATGCCTCCAGCAACTCCACTAGCCACTAAGTCCCTCGGCATTTCTGCACAGTCCCTTTCTTGTTAGAAGCCACTTCTGAGTCACTCATGAGTCACAAGCATGCTGGAGAAAAAAAGATGGCTTTCCCGGAAGTACCACACTTGGTCTTTCTCCACCCAGCTGAATCTCTGTTTGGTTTGCTCCAAGCACCCAAATGGCAGTTAGGAAGGTAAAATGGAGAGAGAAAACTCACTACCAAGCAATGGGGATGTGTAGCTGAGCATGCCTGAGACTAACCACAGAAGGAGGGCAAACAAGAGGAAGGACGTTAACCCGAGGAATGCCTACCACTTGCCAGGCAGTTCGTTTTATTGTCATTTGTATGTTTATCGGAGAACTCATTTGCCAAGTAGTGGTTTTAATGCAAGGATGCTCCCATCAAGTCGCCTCAGTTGAAACCCCAGGGTAGCAGCTGTATCCCTGTGGGAGCATTATCCAACCTTGCTCTGCTCTGGCCCTTTTCTTATTCATAAAATGGTGACTGTAAACCAAGGTCCAGGAAGATGGCTCAGTGGGAAGGGCTCTAGCAGTGTTAGATGCTAGATCACCCGAGCCTGATCCCCTAAACCCACAAGAAGCCAGATACAGTGGCCTCCATCAGTAATCCCAGGTCTCCTACAGGGCCAGAGCCAGGACCAGCTCCTAGAACACAGCACAGTGACAGAAATAATAGAGACCTCAACCAAGTGGGAAGGGAGAACCAATGCCTAAAAGTCCTCCTCGGACATCTGTGCACACGCACAAACAATTTAAAAGTATGTATTGTGTGTATGTACATAAATATATATATGTATAGACAAAACCGTATACCCCATGTGTGTGTGTGTGTGTAGGCATTCTTTAGCTGGCACACAACACTACACACATGTTACTATCCCAAATCTTAGATGAGAAAAATGACGGCGAGTGAGAGGCAAGGTGACTTGCCACAAGCCACACAGACAAGAAGCAGCAGGTCCAGGATGCTCCATGTCATTCACAACTCACAGTAGCTCTGGGAGGGAAGGGCAGCATCCAATCATCCTCCTGTATAGCTGTGAGCTTGGTACCCCAAGAAATACTGGCAACTCACTCATGCCACAAGTGGCAAATGGAAGAACTGAGACACAGACCCACACTTGACAAAAGCCCCCATCTGTCTCATAGGACAGTTTTACGAATTTTAGCTTGTATTGCGGTTACTTCAGGACTTAGTAAAGGACAGGTTTCTGGGCTCTATCCCCAGATCTTCTGATTCTGTGATTCTGAAGCAGTGTGGACCTATAGGTATAATAGGTGTTAGGGAAGGAATTGGGCCTGAGACTGTCGGTCAATGAAGTTCTGCCACTCAAAGTGGTGACTACTTGCCAGGGCTTAACTATCTTGTACTTTATGTGCATGTGCATGAGTGTGTGTGTTAGTGTGTGTGTTACCTATACAAGTACACACAGGTGTGCTCAGAAACAAGGGTGGCCGATACGATCGGTCACGCCCAGCTCTTACATGGTCACTCAGGATCTAAAGTGGGGTCCTTGTTTATTCAGCAAGGGCTCTCCTCACTGAGCCATCTGCTCACCCCCTAACTCCTTTGACTCCTTTGAAATGTGATCTCATTTGATTCCAGTAACCATGAGCTCCATTTAATGTTATTTCAAAGAGAAAAAGACACACTGTTAGGAACAAGGAGTGAAGCTGGCTGACATGTGTTCTGCTGTCCTCTTGTCCTAGAAAAGAGTATGAGCCGGCACAGACTGAGCTGGTTCCAGCTGTGTCTTCCCAGGAAATAGCATATTTCAGGACCCAACAGGGTGAGGTGATCTCTAGTGAGAGGAGCTCGGGGCTGATTAGCATAATCCCAAGGGTTGGAGCCATCCCCTGGCAACAGAAACACACCAACTCTCTGGACAGTCCCTTTTCTACACCTACTAGCCTTGAGGTGTGATTAAAGAGCCATTCTCTGGGAAGGGGGGCGGGATGTATTGAAGGGTCAATTAAAGAGCTGTTCTCTGGGAAGGGTGGATTATTGGAAGGGTTAATTTCTACTCCACCCAGCTTGATCATATCCCCTTTCATGGAGAAGTCTTGAATTTGATTCCAGAACTGGAAGAAGACAAAAATACTACATCATTAAACTGAAATCAAGTAATTTATTAGAAACCAGAATATTTAAAGAATTCCTATAAAGAGAGAGAAAAAAGGACAATATGCCAAATAAGAGTGGGAAAGATCAGCATCAGGCTTTTCACGGAGACCTGTGTGAGTGGCCAATGTTAGTGAAAAGATACTTAGATTCACTATCTATCAAAGGAATTCAATTCTCCAAAAAAGACAAATGACCATGGTGGTCATGGTTGTCATGATCATGCATGCCTATTGGGAGCATGCCTATGCACAGCATTTGGAAGGTGGAGGTAGCAGGTTAAGGCCAGCCTGAGATGCCTGAGACCATCTCCAAAAAACACAAAGCAATAAAGGGGCCCACAACATCATTTTATACACATCAAGTAGGCAAACATTGAAATGTCTAACACTACCAGATTGCAGTATATACTTGTATGAAATTGTAGAAGGATAAACTTATCTAATTTTAAACAAAAAGCCTAGCAGAACACAGAAAGGAATCAAGAATCTCACCAGAAACAAATTAGCATAAATTAGCATAAATCTTCAGAGGTCAATGTGGTAAGATCCTTTAAGAGCAGTAACAACAAAAACTTTATTACCTTTTATCCAGTAACTGCCCCTCTAAGTATTTCCATTGTATAAATACTCAAAGTGCATGTTTTAAGATTGTATTTGTATTAAATGTATATGTGGGGATGATGGTGGGTGTCCAGAGGCTAAAGTTGTTATTGGATCCCCTGGAACTAGAGTTACAAGCAGTCAGGTCATAGGTGCTGGGAACCACACTCCAGTTCTCTGGAAGAGCAGCATGCACTAAAAGATGCCAGGAGTCCTCGAAGCTATGTGCTTTCTTTCTCACCTATGACTTGTGGGGCAAGCTGGGAGAGAGCAGAATGCTGCTACCAAAGGCCTCGTGGTCCCAGAAGATTCAGCTGCTTGAAGAGACTCAAGTTATGGTCTTCCCCACAACTCACTAAACTTTTCAGTCCCATGACTACCCAGATGTGAGGTATAAGATCTGTACTGATATTCATAAAAATAAATTAGCTTTCTCCGAGCCTCTGTGTGCTACGCAAACATTAATCAGCACAGCTACAGAATGCCATGGGAATTAGCATCCCCATCTTGCAGATGATAAATGGTTGAGTTTTAGGAAGATTAAGGGTCCCTGGCTGAGATCATGCTGTCTAATTTTGTACCATTCATTAGCAGCAGACTAAAAGTATAGTCTTTCTGCCATCAGAGAACATGGCCCGAGGTGTTCAAGCAATAGCAACGGCATCATGAAGAAAACTTCAGATCCTCTTTTACAGAACCGATAAAAACCGGGCTGTAGTGATAGGGGAGAGCAGGCCTGCTTTCGTCCCACCTGGCTCCCGCACGGC
>LOJH01022500.1:6707-19877 GCA_001685095.1 Ellobius talpinus
CCCCCAGAACTCATAAGTCTCAAATAAGGGTCTTTTAGTTCTTTATCTCCAGTTTTATTTTCAGCTGCTTAACTGTCAGAAATGCTGGTAGGTTGAAAACCATCTCTTCACAGCGAACCACCGAGTCCAGTGTGAGTGGGTCCTCCATCTTCAGAGGAAGTTCTTCTTCCGACAGGGACTGTAGGTGAGACAGAAGCATTTCAGACACAGGCATACAGGTGTGTGCACTGTGTCCTCGAAGTAAGCCTGTGTTAGACTCATCTTTTCCCCAATACTGATTTCATAAAAAGTTCAGGGGGGTCCAGTGTTACCAAGCAAAAAGAGGCTGATTGCTAAGTAATTTGCTGCATAAGAATATCTCTACTAGAATTGGAATAGAATCTTTCTGAGATCTGTGTGAAATGCAGATTGCCCAAGTCCCTTCATTTAAAGGTAAGTTCCCAGCTAAGAAACCTCTAATTATTTAATCTGTCAGCCCCAAGGCTACCCTCTGGTGTCAGTCCACTGTGACAGCCTGCATTGCATTAGAGAGGCCCATTCTTGACCTACATAGCTGACGAGTGAAAAGCCACAGTGAATACAGTATTTTTTCCTCATTTCAAATCCTGATGACTAAAGTGCTGAGTATCTTGTTTTAGAGTACTTAAAAAAACTATGAAGTCTGTATGCTTTTAGGGAAGTCACAACTCCTTATCTGCTGACCAACATTTCTTTCCTCTTACTTCTTGTTAGAACTGTAAAAACTTGGCCTCTGCACACCCCAGTCCCACATAAGTACATATATAAAAATCCTCAGCTAGCATCTGAATCTGAGAGTGCATGAATATACAGTACATGCCTTTCTAAGCCCAGGCTACCTCACTAAATATAAACATTTCCAGTTTCACGTATTAAAAACTGAGGTTTTAAGGGAATAAAGTGGGGTGCTGATGGAATATGTGTTATATGAAAGTGGGAGGTGGATTGCTGGGTGTGTGGATGTTCAAGAGGGGGACAAGAAGAGTTGGGGAGAGGAGGGAGCTAGGAATGGCAAGGCTCAACCAAAGTGCAGTATATGTGGAAAGTGCCTTTAAGGAATCTGTAACTAGGGTGTGAAGAAATGGCTCAGTGGTTTAGAGCATGTGCTGTTCTTATAGAAGACTCCTTTGCAATGCTATCACACCCATTGGGAGGATCATAACTTCTCAACTCTAGCTCTAGAGGAATCTGGTGCTAGAGGGACACCTGCACTGGCACGCACATACCACTCCCGTTAAACAAAGAAAAATAAAGTAGCTTAGAACAGAAAAATGAAACTTTGCAGGTTTTTAAGCTAATTAAAAAATAAAAATTATAAAAGAATTGTGTAGAATTTTGACTTCGTAGGACATTCATTTCTTTGGGTATAAGTGTGCATCTATACCTAATGATTCTTAGTTTAAAAGCATTATCTGTCCTCTGCTGAAATAATAGCATGCATTCATGACTGCTTGCTTGAATTGCTTATTTAAGCTCGGGTGCTCCCCCCTCCTATCCTACAGACTATCAAGCCCTCTGACATCGCCACAGTGCGCACACTGGGTAGACCCCCTCACCTCATCATGCGGATCATGGACTGTGTGCTGCTGCTGTTTCAGAGGAAGGTCAACCCAGTGAAAATCGACCTGGAAAAAAGCTGCACCGTGCCTTCCTGGCAGGAATCTTTAAAGCTGATGACAGCAGGGAACTTTCTCCAGAACCTACAGGTTGGCCTTTCAGCACTAATGGACTAGGAGGGGGGCCCAGTTGGTTGAATCTTTCGATAGAATTCATTTCTGAAAGTAACTCATTCTACATATGTATTTTGAAGAAGCATGTGAATACTCTTGTAGTAGAATTTTCTCTTTCAAATGTAATGCATGAGTGTGAGATCTTTTCTGGATATGTTCAGCTATGTTGACATACATACTCCAAAAAAGTGATCAAGTTGTTCTAATGAAAGATTAGTTATTACTCATTATTAGTTATTACTCATTACTCATCTAATGAGTAGATGTAGGTACTGACTGCATATAAACACAAATGAAGTTATCTCTCACTATTTTCGGGACTCTCAGTGGACACAGAAAGGTGAGGATGCTCAGGTTCCTTACGTAAAATGACACAGGCTTTGTATATACCCTTGCATAGCCTCCGGTATGCTGCAAATGGCTGCTAGATTATTTATGATCCTAATACAGTGTAAATGCCGCATAGATGGTTGCTATACATTCTGCCCTTGTTGTTAGATGATCTATATCCCACTCTATAGCCTACTTGAACTCATGATATTTCTGCCTCAGCCTCTCCAGGGCTGGAATACAAGCATGTGCCACCATGTCCAGTTTGTTATAATGTATTGCACAGGGGGAAATGACAATAAAGAAGTCTGTGCATGTTTAGTACAGATATGTTATTTCTTATGAATATTTTGGGTTTGTCTTTGGAGTTTATAGAACCAAGGATCCACTCTGTGTTCATATTTACAATTTAATGTCCACAGCAATACTATTGGAGGAGTAATTTGTCTATTTTTAATTTTGTTGTATTTTTAATGTACATATTTTAAGTATACCACTTGATGAATGTGTATATACCTATTAATTAATCATCACTAAAAGCAAAATACATATCTTTAGAATCTTTCTCATGCTTAAACCCAGTTACCTGCCATAAAGTCACTGTTATTGTTTTCTCCTATTCATCTTCATTGTGTGGAAATTAACACATGCAAAGTCACAAATGAAGCTTTGCTTTGACCTTCATTCATTGTATAGGCGGGATTTATTTATGTTGTGGCAAAAGACAACTTTCCATTCCTATTTAGTTAGAGCTTTCCAGTATATGAATGTTCAGTGCTGTGTGGTAAGGCTATAATAATTAGATTTTATTTGGAGGAGGAAAATAAGATAGGAGCAAAGACACTGGCTATTAGTCTTTGCGTAGTATAATTACTTCCAGAAAGACCGGTTTCAAACTCCAAAAATGATGCTGGTGGCACAGAAATAAGAAGGTATTATTTCTTATCATCATGGCCTCCTGTAACAATACACCATGCAGGTGCTGTGAGCACCAATGACCCACAAATTGTAGGTGATAGGAAGCCTCGGAGAGTCAGTAAAACTGAGTTCTGACCACAGGCTGCCTTTATTTTAAATAAAATTGTTTAATTGTGAGTGTATGCAACAGGCTTTAAATAGGCTTATCAATCAGTGCTTCATTTTCTGAAATGTTTACTGTCATTTTCCATAAGACCCTTTGGAATATGCTTCCATTTGTCTACCGGACCATTATAGACAAACAAAATCCTTGGGGTTGTTACTAAGTTTTGACTATTACAAATGAATCTGCTGTCTGTACTGATGCACAAGATATTTGGGGGCTGTATGTATGTATTTCTGTTTGGCATATTTTCAGGAGTAGGATTTCTGAGTCATAGATTGTACACTTTTAATTCATTTTTGTAGACTGTGCAAAAGAATTTTTAAAAAGTCCTGCCATTTTACACACTCAGCACCAAGGCACACTGTGCGGTGCTCCACATCCGCCTTATTTTCTGCTCTTCACTATCCTTGTGTGTCTGATGGTAGCGGCTTCTTTTTGTTATGGAATTAGTTTACATTTCACTGACAACTATTGATGCTGAAAATCTCTTGGTGGGTTTGTGAACTTTTCAGGAATTTCTGTGTTAAGTGAGTATTTGGACCCTTCTCCCTCTTTAATTATTTCTTTTTCTTTTTTGAACTTATAATTGCATCATCTCCCTATTCCCTTTCTTCCCTCCAAACCCTCTCATTGACCCCTCCTCACTCTCCTTCAAGTTCATGGTCTCATTTTCATTAATTTACATGCATATATGTATATACACATATATTCCTAAACATTAACTTGCTCAGTCTGTTTAGTGCTATCTGTATATGTGTTTTCAGGCTAACCATTCAGTATTGGATAAGAAATTGGAATGATCTTCCCCCAGGAAGATTGTTTCCCTTACTCTCAGCCCTTAGTTGCCTGTAGTTCTTCGTGCGGTGTTGAGACCTTATGGCGTTTCTTCCCTGTCTACTTTAGCACATCTATTGGTGTTCTCCTTGCTCAGCTCACATTTGAGCGTTCATGTGGGTAAGACCTTATGGGTGTAGTGTCTGGCATTCCGAGGAGATATGATCTCACAGCAAGCTTTCTGCTTCTTTTTCTCTTCACAAAATTTCTCGCCTTCTTCTGCAATGTTATCTTAGCCTTTGGTATGGGAGTGTTTTGTCGATGCTTTCACTTTATGTGTATGAGTGTTTGCTTGTATGTATGTATGTATGTATGTGTGTATGTGTGTATGTGTGTATGTGTGTATGTGTGTATGTGTCAGTACCTACAGAGACCAGAAACACAGTCTAATATTTGGAACAGGACTTGCAGATGGCTGTGAGCCACCAGGTGGTTGTTAGGAACTTGGATCCTTTGCCACAGCAGCAAGTACTCAAGTACTGAGCCATTTCCACAGCCCATTGCTAATACTGTTTGCCTGTTGGATTCAAATATTTTATGAATGCTATAGATATCTCCAGTTGCTTCTTGTCTTAATTGTTCATTTTATTAATACTGTCTTTTGCTAAGCATGAGTTCTTAATTTGAATATAGGACTTTTTATTGATATTCTCTTTAATAGCACTTTTGATGTTCCATTTAAGTCTTGGATTCCCCCTGAGGAAGAACAAATCTTCTTACATTTCCTTCTAGAAGTTATACTGTCTTATCTTCCAGATTTAGATCTTGAGACAACTGATTGGGAATACCCAACCCCTGCTTATTTCACAAGCTGCAACTTCAGTACCACCTTTCAATTTAGCATCATTCATATGGCTGCTGAAGCTATGACATTGTAAGGTGCCTTCTACCTGCTATGGCAATGAGTAGCTTGTGACACTAGTGAGCCGTAGACTTGTCCAGGTATGTGGACAAGTGACAGTGAGACTATGTGAGACTACATGAGACACGTATGATCACACACCAGTGCAAATGGACTTTGTAGAGACTCTTTGTGAGTGACTCCAGACTTTTCCTTTGTGCATATGATGAAGAATTCACTGCTTTTGGGAGCTCTGTCCCCACTGTTTTCTAAGTTTCCCAAAAGACACTTGTGACAAGCAAGGTCTAAAAGAGAGGGGTTCTACTCTGCTGTCCATGTTCTATGAAGGTTTATTTTATGCAATTATTAGTTGCATGTATTTTTTATTTATTTCTTCTTGGAAAACAATCATCCTTTTAGAAGAGGAAGACCATCTTTTAAACATCCAGTTTCATCTTTGGCTGGACTTCCTTTCTGGATGCAGGAAGGCATTCTACATCCATTTCTGCTGTGTTTTAAACTTATATTTCTCCAGGAGATAATAATTCTCTCATATTTGTGATAGTTCTATTATTAAAAATTAATTCATCATTTTCAAGGTGCAATGTCCGTGTTATTACTCTCACATATCATGTGAGCTTAATAGGACTTCTGTCAGAATCTATTAAGCATTTACTTGCTGATAAATGGTAAGTCTATATGTCCTTAGTCTGAATATAGCTGTGTGTGTTTGTTTCTCATTGTTGATATTATAGGTTTGTAATTCACCTATTTAGGAATAATGGAAAGAAATTTTTATTGCTTTTGAAATTCTAATAACTCTATTAGTGTTCATCACCTAAATACTTTACTCTTTTGCTGGATCCCAGTATATTTAAGCAGGCTGGTGTCTGCACTGCCAGAACAGAGTGCATGCTGGCAGACTTCTGCAATCACTCCACACTGCTTTCAGCTGTAAGACTTTCAGCCAATACCTGGAGACCCTGACAAAAAGCCATACCATTCATCCAGCTTACTAGTTCCAGTTACACTGAACACAGAATGTGAGTTTGGATAAGTATTCTGATATGATTTACTCTCTCCTTCCACAGCAATTCCCCAAAGACACAATCAATGAAGAAGTGATAGAGTTTTTGAATCCTTACTTTGAAATGGTCGACTACAACATTGAGACTGCCAAACGCGTATGTGGGAATGTAGCTGGTCTTTGTTCCTGGACTAAAGCCATGGCTTCCTTTTTTTCTATAAACAAGGAGGTGCTGCCTCTGAAGGTAGGACTCCTAGAGGGAGCTGTGTGGCCTTGACTGGGAAGCCTCCGGGTTAATTGGTTCCATCTTTGTACAGCAGCTCAGGCGCCTTGGCAGCCAATGTATTTGTCCTCAGATCCACAGGGAGAGTGAGATTCTGAAAGACAGAGACAAGGGTGTTTCTTTCTTCTATAACCCAAATCTGAAGGTGCAGGAGCTATAAGCATGAACCAGTTCTCTGTGAAGACACCGAGTCTGTTGTGAGTTGCTTGAAAATAAAACGGGAAATTAATAGCACAGAACTTTCCAACAGTGTTCAAGATCTTAAGCAAAGGAATCCCATGAATGAGACAGGGTTAAGATATAGACACTAGGGCCAGAAAATGCTGCTCTTTGATGAAGGAAGATGTAGCCTTCCCCTTTCCCTTCTTTGCATCTCAGGCAAGAATGCCAGCTATTTGTAATGTAATGTGATCTTGAGACTAAGCCTCTCTTTCCCCAAGTCGCTGAATTTATGTACATCTTCTCTATATTCACCATCTCTATTAAACACACCCAGTCTTGAGCAGAGCAGTGAGTACTTTAAATACACAAACCCTAATATTCATGTCTTAACGACCATCTCTTGGGGCTTGATTTTGGTTTTGCAAATTTGATCTTTTCCAACCATAAGCCAAAACTCCCTTGTATGTGTCAGCTACCCAAGAAATGAAATAGCTCTGCTGAAATAATCAAGAGTATCAAGGGGGTAGTTCAGAATGTAGAGGGTGAGTCCCAGGATCCCAGAACTCTGGAAAGGATCAAAGACTCATTCACATCAGAGAGTCTCAGAGCAAATAGTTGATGTCATGCTCACTGACATCTCGGAGAATATGATCACTGGAGATTCCAGCATAGCACAAGATTGGTCATCAGAAGTATGTGGCACTCTTTCTATGCTTTCCACACAAATTTTTATTTTGTTTTATTGTGGCTATTTTAAGAATAGGGAAGTGAAACCATTACACAAAGACCTCCAAAAAAGGCAGAACAATGAAAAACTTTTCTCTGGGGTTCATATTTCAGCTCCACAGACGGAAAAAAATCAAGCCTAGTGGCTTATTTTTAAATGGTTTTTAAACAAACATTTAAAAGTTTTGATTTTGTCTTTTGGCCTCTGTAGCCTAAAATAACTTTTAGGGTATTTTGCCTATAGAAAATAGATTAGCTGACTGGAATTCCAACAGTTTATAATCAATTTATGCTCATAAACATAGATGACAAATTCACATTAATGTTGGTTTCAGATGAATGCAAATAGAGGCGATTGTAGAGGTAGAATGCACAGGGGTAAGCTTGTGCCATTGTTGAACTCTTACCATCTAAACTGTGGGTGTTTGGGGGACTTCCTGCTTCTCCCTCACCCTGTGCCCCCTGCAGGCCAACTTGGTAGTGCAAGAGAATCGCCATGTGCTGGCCATGCAGGACCTGCAGAAGGCCCAGGCAGAGCTGGACGACAAACAAGCGGAGCTCGATGTGGTGCAGACAGAGTATGAACAGGCCACGAGTGAAAAGCAGGTAGCCAAGGCGTGTCACGGGAGGGATGTCTGTCCCTTCCGCTGGCTCCTGTGAGCTCTCATTACTATACTCCCTTTATCTGACGGCTTGGTTTTCTGTAAGAATTCATGGAGTTTTATGTATAATGTGCACATAGCACAGGATTCTTCACTGAGCTCTTGGCTTCATTTCTCCATCCCTTTGCATCCCTCTTCTGCCCCTGTACCCCCCCAAATAAAACAAAGTTTAGGAGACCAAAGGGGAGAAAGGGGAAGAAAAATCTCATCAAGGAAAATGCATTGTGACACAGGAGTCATGCAGCAAACCCCTTTGTCCATATAGCTTTACTTGCAAGTGTCCATTGCAAAGAGTCATTGGCCTGCTTTGAGGCCTCTGGTTTCTACTATACTCTCTGATCTTTTGACTTTGTTTCTCACAAACACTGAAAGCTGTTGATAAGCTTCAGGCTGGTCCACTCTAACAGAAGCTGCTTATAGGAGACAACTACGGCAGGTCTCCTACGCAAGTGGATAGTGATGATCCCTGTGCACCCTGGGTCATCCCAGGATCCCTGCACCATTACATTTAGTCTTTCAAACAGTTTTTACAGCTAGGTGGGCCAGATACTTCATATAGTAGGCAAGGCACAGAGATGTCAAGGGAGAGTTCTGGGTTTCAGCTGGTCAGTAAAAGCCTGGAGTAGACTGGGGTATTTTGATGTTGACTTAAGGCCTTCCTGCTAAATGGATGTAGTTGACCACAGGAGTATGCTCTAATTACAGTGAATGTCTATAAATTCTCAACACACACACACACACACACACACACAGAGAGAGAAACAGAGACAGAGAGATAGAGATAGGCACATGGGGGAGGGGGAAGAGAGATGTTTGTACTTGTTGAAAGAACCTATAGGTTCATATACTTGCCATCAATTATACAAAACAAAGTTCCCCTAAAGACCCCCTTCCTTCTGAAATCCATGTGGATTTAATGTAGAGTTCACGCAGCTGAAACCTCAGGGTTCCTCACTCGTGCAGGTGTCTATGAGTGCTCGGGTCACCAAGACTGACAGTCTTATGGTGACAGGAGGCTGGGTTGGGCTCTGCAGATATTTGCATATTAACATTCAGAGAAAATGCCTGAAGTGATTCAGAGAAAAGACACTGGAGTGTCTAAGTCACAAAACCATTTCCACGACTCTCCTCCCCTTGTTTTAAATACCTGTGTATCTCATATTTGCAGAAGATCTATTTTTAAAGCCCTGCCCCTACCAATGACATAAGCTTTCAGCCCCACTTAGTCTGGCTCTGCGAACCCTGTATTGTACTTGGCAGATGGGAGCCATATTGACTCTTCCTTTGCATATTTTATGGAAGTGGCCCCTGTCCAGATTAAGACGCCTGCTGGTGACTCTGTGGTTTCATTGTGTGCAGAATACACGCCGCTTCCTTTAAAGAGCAGTGTCCTGGAAGCCCTGTGAGAGCATCTCCAAAGACGTTGACAGGAGTAAGTCAGTAGCAGGGAATTAGATATCTTAGAATTGTTTTAATTGGCTGAATATAAGCAGGGATGAGAAAATGCAGTTAAGAATATCTTTCAGTTGGAAACATTGTTTTGAATAAGTTACATGGAACCAAACATCATGCAGCTGGTATCTTTATTCTTGGGAGGAGGCAAATGGACATATGTAGTGGGGTTATGCTGCAGAAGTGGATTTTGGATTATTTTTCCTTCACTAAAAGGGAAGACAAAACCCCAGAGGAAGGTGAAAACAATTGGGTTAAGTATCTCCCTTTTGCCAGACACTGTATTGTGTTATTCTTACAACAGCAGTCTATTCATTACAGAAAATGTATTTAGGCAGTCCCGGCGAGGAATATAAATAATACTTGGCTCTTGGACCAGAACATATGCTATATATTTTGCATATACTTTAAGCCCATTTAAAAACAGAGCCCTCAGTGCTAACTGTTTTATTATCCAAGGTATTGACTTCATAAAATATTGCAAACTTTTTCAGTCATAAAAACTTGCAAGATAGTTTTAATCAGTTTAGAGTACTTATATCAGCACACTATAATAATTTAAATGGTGGTTGAAGTTATCCCACTAAAGAAAAGTATTGAACAGTTTAAACTTTTCATACTGTTATAGATATTCCAGTTAAACTTATCCTGTAAAAATATGCAGTATGGGCTTGCTGTAGATGGACATCTACTGATGTACCCCTTTTGCTCATACTTTATTTCCTCTACTTTCACATGTAGCGCTAGCAGTCGTCTCTCAAACATAGACTCCAAGAATATTTGTGCTGGGAGTGTAGTTCGACAGCACAGTACATATCTAGCATGCCTGAGGCCCTGTGCTCCATCATCAGAACCAGAAACTGGGGATGGGATTGGGTTCTGATTGGCAGTAATGTATGGAAGTCTGCCTTAAAGTTCTTTTTCTGGCTCAAGGAAAGGCTAAAAAATACATATAAGTTAAATGAG
The DNA here is from genome assembly GCA_001685095.1 of Ellobius talpinus. Taxonomy (NCBI): domain Eukaryota; kingdom Metazoa; phylum Chordata; class Mammalia; order Rodentia; family Cricetidae; genus Ellobius; species Ellobius talpinus. Next base: position 16,823 of record LOJH01022500.1, read on the forward strand.
GTTGAAATTTACGCAGATACCTTGGAGTACAATGAGGAGAAGGTAATCTAAGATTTTTCTGACATGAAATGAAGTGTTGCTTTAGATAAAGCATGGATGACCCCAGGGTTCAGCATGAGAGATAGTCTTAATTGCCTTTTCCTGAGAATTTATATTCTTTACATATTTTGTGCTACATGATGCTACCCTGTGTGATTTTACTACTGAGTGACAGGAATGTCCATCTTCTGTTAGTGACACCTGAGAGGATTTGGATGCTGGGTTCAAGGTGCTGGATAGAGAGCTAGAGACTGAAGGGGGCCAACATAAACACCTGGAGGTAGAATCTGTGTTTCCTGTGAAACGGGCCTTCCATGTCCCAAGACAGGCAGACAATAAATGCTTTAAAGCTACACATTTGAACTAGAAGCTACTTTTTTTTCTGAGTAAATGTTTCCTTCTGGTTTTGGCCTTCTTCAGACCTTGCTTGAAGATGCAGAGCGATGCAGGCATAAAATGCAGACAGCGTCCACGCTCATCAGTGGCTTGGCAGGTGAAAAGGAACGATGGACAGAGCAAAGCAAAGAGTTTGCTTCACAAACTAAACGACTTGTAGGTCTGTAAATTCTTCTATTAATGAGACTGCGTGTTGACTGTGATGGAGTCAGAAGCCTTAAGCTTTAATCAAACAACACTTGCTTGTTTCAAATTCCTCTATGTGTTTGTGTATCTAGTAAAATTTCAAGGAGACAGGTAATTGTCTGGTACATATGTATTCTGATTTAATGGGTTAATGACCTTCACACTTCTTTGTAGTTCACTTTCAAATGCTTTGATAAGTGTGGGAATATTGATGAAGGGCATTTTGATGAAGACTCTGTCTTCTCTGTTTTTTTTAAATTGTTTTTTATTGAGCTATACATTTTTCTCTACTCTCCTTCCTAGGGGTCACTCTCTTACAACAAAGTTATGATGACCCAGTGCTTGAATTCTGACAGTTGTTTCTCAATTGGAAAATTAGAATCTGTTCAACTTCAATCAAACTCACACTTATTTATCAAGCCATTTGTAGCCCATGTTTACAGGTTGATTTGTGTAATTTAGTTTAAAAGAATAGTTGCTGTTTTATACTACTTTTTCAATTTTAGTGACTTACACAATTGTATGGATGGTCACAGAATATTTTAGGGGTGCTTGCTTTCTGTTTTAGGGGATGTGCTGTTGGCAACAGCTTTTCTGTCATATTCTGGTCCATTTAACCAAGAGTTTCGAGATCTGCTGTTAAATGATTGGAAGAAGGAAATGAAAGCCCATAAAATTCCATTTGGGAATGATCTAAATCTTAATGAGATGTTGATTGATGCCCCTACTATCAGTGAGTGGAATCTACAAGGCCTTCCAAATGATGATCTGTCTATCCAGAATGGGATTATTGTCACAAAAGCATCTCGCTATCCTCTGCTAATTGATCCACAGATTCAAGGCAAGATCTGGATTAAAAATAAAGAAAGTCAAAATGAACTCCAGGTGATTTCCTCTTGAGCACATTTATATAATTTAAGTTGTATTTCTCTATAGATCTTCTCCAAAAAAAAGTGTGTTGGGGAATATTTGAATGTCTTACAGGTTTTGTTTGGAATCCTAAGTAAGATATAGCTTATGTGTAATAACAAAGTCTTTTCCATAAACTTATTGTTTCCATTTTTTGTCACACCTATTAGCATCATATTTCAGTGACTCATGGCTCAGACTCTTATCTGTCAATGCTATGGCTTTCTTTGCTAATCAGAAAAGGCAGAGCCATATCGCTCTACATATGTCTTCTAGTTGTCTACCAACAGGGATAGAAAGAAGCAGAGATGTCCCACACAACTTTCAAATGCTTCAGGGCAGGGTATAATGCTTGTCTACTAAAGGCAACATGAAAACGTTTACGCTTTCCGCATTATTTCACGTAGCATGGTTTCAGTGCCAAGGCTTCTGATGTTCTTGTTTTGTTTCCAGTGGCAGAGTGTTTAGAGCTCACATGACATTACTGTCTATTGCATCATGAGCTTGTCCTTCCAGAGTAACCTTGTGACCCCATCCCATTATAGACTACATCTCTAACCCATAAGTACTTTAGAAACCACCTGGAGGACAGCCTTTCCCTTGGACGGCCGTTACTTATAGAAGATGTTGGGGAGGAACTTGATCCTGCTCTGGACAATGTTTTGGAAAAAAACTTCATTAAGTCTGGATCTACCTTTAAGGTAGGCTAAACCCATTGGTAGCAATATGTACAGCATACTGCATTCCAGTAGATGAGACACAGTTTTCTCAAGAGGTAGCAATTTGAGTCGGTTGGGGGTGGGGTGGGCTACTTTTCTGTTCTTGAGTTGGGACTAAATCAATGAAGAACAATCCTTTCTTATGCTTGTCTCTTTTACTTCTGTAACAAAGAAATGGATTCTATTTTTAAGAACATTCATGCCCCCCCCACTTTGTCTGTACAGATATGGGCACACTTATGAAATCCTTGAACTCTGTTACATAGTTTGTTAGAAATTGAAGCCACATGTGTGTCATCCTGGCCCTATCCCTTGCCTGCCATAAATTCTATACAAATGCCCCCACCCTGCTTTCTCATGTCATTTTTGGGCCTTGCTTGTGGGACTTCCAAAACCTCAGTTTGTGAGTAGCAAACCTTCTCATCATTCTCCAGCTGTGATCAAATTGTGGGTTAGCTTTTTCTCAGTTCCTTGGATTAGTCACAAAACTTTTGACAACAAATTCCTTGCCTATTACATGGTATGATTAGAACTCTTAGCTACCTCCTCTTTTCTTTCCTTTTGTCCCTTCCTCCTTCCCTTTTGGCCTCTCCTCTGCTGTCTTAGTAGGATCTTGAAGCTCTGTGAGTACCCAGTGATAGTTTCTTTTTTGTTTTGTTTTTTTTCCCTAGTCTTTTTTTATTTTTTTATTTTTCCATTCTAAAATTTACACTTCCTCCCCTCCTCCCATTCCCCTCCTGATTCTCCACTCCCCCTTCTCCCTCCCCCTCCCTCCTTAAGAGAGGGCAGGGTACCCTGCCCTGTGG
>LOJH01022501.1:0-10887 GCA_001685095.1 Ellobius talpinus
GTTGAGCAGAGAACGATTCATTACAAGGTACTAAATGAATCTCAGAATTCCTAGTGGGATGAGGAAGCTGAAGAACTTAACGGTACCTAAAGCTGCGTTGCCAAAAAGGACCACCAAGAAACTAGTTTCATCATCATCCGAAACAGCTTGTCATTGCAGATGCCCTCCAGATGTCCTGTTATTAGTGTCTCTGCCAACACAGCGCACCCTGGCTCCCTCTTTAGGTCAGTTCAGAGGTTGCTCCTAGCTGGTGGAACTTAAGTCACGTTAAAGATTTGATAATAGTCGAGATTCTCTAGAGAAGCAGAACCAACAGGGGAGTTACTGGCTCACACATTAATGGAACTTTGGCATGTCCAAAGTCTCTAGAGCTTCTTAGCAGAGTGGACACACAGACTGTTGATGATGTAGCTCATGGCCAAAGACTATCTGCTCATAGAATCCTTTCTGACTTGGAGGAATCTGACTTTTGCTCTACCTAGGTTGTAGCCAGGTCAAGTTGACCATTACATTCCCATTTGCCATGGGAACTGGCATGTGTCTCCATCCTCCTCAAACTTACAGTACAGGAAGTTAACTCCAGAGAGTCTGCAATAGATACTTTGCTAAGTTGTCTAACACTGCCAGGCATCTGTGGAGAAATCCTGAGGAAACTGGAAAGATTCTTCTGGAAACACGAGGACCTGAGTTTGATCTCCATCATCCATGTGAAAAGGCAAGGTGTGGTCATCCTGGCGCTGGAAAGGCGGAGACAGGGGGATCCCTAGTCTTCCTGAACAGCCATTCTAACTGAATCTGTGACCAATTTTCAAGACTTTGAGTGTACCCCAAGATCTCAGCGAAATTTCTCCTTAAGCAAGAACCTTGAATTCTCCAGAGAGTTGACCAGCCCAGCACTCAAAACTACTGTCTTAATTATTGTATAGCTCCAGACTCCATAGGCGCTAATTAAAATACACACTGTAGGACTTACTCCATCCTGGGTATGCTTTGGGTTTGGGAACAGTTTATATCTGCTGTCTTCTTTGGTTTCCAGGCACAGCAATCCCTGCATTGATGTTTTCTTTCTGTTTTCTCCTCAGATGAAGAGAATGGAAGCAGGGTACATGAAGCGTGTTCTCTGTAGTACGGTGTTCGGCACTGAAGGCAGTGCTTCCGCATTCTTCTCTAGTTTGAGCCTCTTCTTTCCTTAGCTCAAAATCTCTAGATTATTTCCCAGCACACATCATGCAACTCTAGGTTACAAGACTCTCAAGACAGCAACTCTTAGGGAATTCTCACCTTTAGTGTGCAGCGCCATGCATGCAGTGGCTCCGACAGGAAGTAGAACTTAATCAGAAGTTAATTGAAATTCACTTTCATTAAAGTATATTTGAGGTTAATGCTCGAGATAGACCTTTCTCTGTTTCAGCATTTCTCAAGGTTTCCCACAAGGGGGCAACAGGAGTTCTCAGAAGGACTGAAAAATATAGCAGTCTTCCGGATGGTTTGTTAGACAGTCCTCATTTCTAAGCAAGCCAGAAAATTGCTTCACTATGAAAATTCAAGTATATTTGCTACAGGTAACTTCATGGAAGTTCTACTTTAGTCCATTAATTTTACCGTTTTCTTATTAGAAGTATATATTAAATACTAAGGTTTATGTTAAATGTAAGGTTTACACATTTACCAAACCCTTTTTCTTTGTTTCTTCCATTTTAGTTTTTGCTGGAATTATCTGATATTTTCTTATGATCGTTGATAAGCTCTTTGCCACCTTTTGGCACGATGAGCCACATGTAGGACTCACTGTGTCTCGGGCAAACAAACAAACCAAAAACCCTGACAGCTAAGATCACAATTGTGTTAATTTAAGATTGGGAGCTCCCTCCTTTAAGGGAAAGACCACGGTAGCATGGCATCATCTTGGCGTCTGGGTTATGGAAAAGCTGTCCTCAAGTAATCACTCAAGCACTTGTAGGATGCAGAACAAAGAATAACCTAAAGAATGAGCGAATGAGTCGGCCATAGCTCTACAGGCAAGGCAGAGGAGGAAAATGGCAGGCTTCTGAGTCCAGTGCCCATTTCTAGAAACCATGGCTACAGGCATGTTTAAAAGATGGAGGCCAAGAGGTAACACCAGTTTACAATGTTGAGTGGTTAAGGACATTTTCTTTGCACCAATACAAAAAGAGACTGTTTTTGTCGTGGTGGGTTTTTGCTTGTTTATTTTATTCCCTACCGAGAGAGTCTTCCCACCGACTTACCTTTAACAAGGACTTTCCGAGAGTCTTTTTGCCTCTGTTACAGACTGCACTTGGCTGAATTGTGGCCAAGTCCCTGAAATACATGGATACCCATAGATCCTCTGTCACGTTGGTTTTACTGGATAATAAAGTCACCTGAAAATTACAAAAGACATGAAGAAGCTTCTCCAGAATCAAGCATCACCTGTGAACATTTACTGAGCACCCCTGCAGGCTGCGTAGTGCCCTTACCATGTGACACTTGCCCCTTTGAGCATCCCAGCATGCAGCAAGATAAGTGGTCTTTTCCTCATCCTCACAGATGAAGGACGGCAGATCCTTCAGGCTCAGCACTAAGGCTAGAGCTCTGTCACCAGGGCTTCTGGCTCTGTGGTTCTAACTCCAGAGTTTTTAACCACTGTGCAATCCTGCTGTCTATTTAAAACGGTTTGGAAAGTATTTCTTCAAGCAGTGGATCTGTTTTTGAAGTTTTCTGAAACTTAGCTCTTGTCATCGAATCCAGGTAGACTTGAGCTGGCCTTAGTAGACATCCAGAACTCGGAAGACTAAGAGAAAGACTGACCAGAAAGCCCTGAGTCAAAAAATAAAAACAAGAGCATTACAGTGTTCTGAGAAAAGGCTGAAAACAGCCTGCCTTCCTGGGATTCTGACCAGTAAGCCAGGTGGGTGATGAATATGGATTAATTTCTAGTTTGCCATGTAGAGCTCACCAAGCAGGGATAGCTCTCTGATATATGTTAAATGCACCAGTTTTGTTGGTTTGTTTGTTGTTTTTATTTTGAGACAAGGTATACTATGTAGCCATGGCTGGCCTGGAACTTGTTATGTAGACCAGGCTGGCCTTAACTCATCTGCCTGCTTCTTCCTCCAGAGTGCTGGGATTAAGGGTAGGTGCCAACACATCAAAAGCCCTGGCTTTAACCTTGCTTGAGTTTCCACGGTTTGTAATCAATGACATTATCATAGCAGAGAAGTGGGAGGAACCCACAGGGATTAGCAAGGGGAAGGATGTTTGGCTTTAAAAGGTGACAGATGTGACCCACGGCCAGCCCCAAGTATGCTCAAGATCTGGAATTTGGCCACAACAGCATCATGGACTAAGTTGGAATCTCATCTTTATCTCTGAGAGTCATGGGAAAAGGAAAGAAAGTTTGGATAAAGGGGCAGGGGCAGTCACAAGGGTCTATCCAGAGTCCAGGGAAAGGGAAATATGGGGTAGCAGTGAGACTAGAAAGGGATTGGAGTTGGTGCTAGAAGTATCATTTTATCCATTTTTCTGGAAAGCAAAACTTCAGAACCCATTGTGTAGAAGCCTGCCTCTGGAAGCAACAATATCCTTTAGTGTAAAGTGGGCACCCTCAGGATAGATTATGGAACAGTCATCATGAAACAGTGGCTCACTCTTCTCCAGTGCCAGCCTTCCTTTAAAGATAACACTTATTATTTCTAATTGCATGCATGTATGTGTGTCTATGTGTGAGCATGTGCACATGAATGCAGGTACCTTTGGAGGCTAGAAGCCCTGGTCCCCAATCCCCATCGAGCTGGAGTTTCAGGCAGCTGTGAGCTGTGAAACATGGCTCTTGGGAAATGAACTGGGGTCCTCTACAAAGGCAGTAATTACACTCAAGTGCTGAGCCTTCCGTCCACCCCCCAGTGACGGCCTTCCTTCACTCTTTCCATAAGAACTGACTTCCCTCAGCGGATGTTAAGCTGTTCAGTCTCTCCTGCCCACTTCAATTGTAACCTTTCAAGGCTCACTCCATCTCCCCATGCCTCTTCTGACTGCATTATTTGACAGTACTCGCTCCCTTGGTTGAACTTTGGCTCTCTAGATCACTGACTGAGCCCTACAGACGATTTCTCCTTTCTCAAGTTCATTTTCCTGTGTGTGGGTGTGTTCTCCATTCAAGTAGATAATAAACGCTGGGCATCTCTCCCAGTGCCCTGCACAGAGTGGTCATTCAATACACAGTTCTTGCTTAGATTATACACTCATGATGCCACTGTAGAGTTTGTTTCCCTGGGTCACATACCGATGTGGAGGGAAACTGCAGTCCTATGACCCAATGTAAACTTGTTGCATCTCATTCGAGTGCTCAGTTGCCCTTCAAATGGGAAAATAAAGGTCAGATTTGGCTTGTTTGTCTGATCTTCATGCAACTGTGGCTTCATACCTCTGGGGACAGAAGAACCGGATCATTTCATAACCGTTTGGAGTTAAGCGTAAAATACTGTGCATAAGAAGGGAAATACCTAAGAAGGGCCATGATGAGTGGAATCTGGTTGGGTGATCCTCACTTTTTCCTTTGTGTGGGAGACATGTAGATGGTGGGCAGGTGGAGGAAATGGCTTTTTCAGGTCGCTCGACCGTCAGGGAGTGTGTGGGAATAAAGGCGCTAGCTGGTCAAGCTACTGCTGCTTATGGGTGCGGATGTTAATAAAGGCGAATGTTGGTGGTTATTTCTTTGGGAGACGTTTAAAAGTCCTTCCAGCAAACACCCCAGCTTTGTTTAATGTAACAATTTATCACAGGCAATCGTCATGGATTTAGGGAGGCTGCTTTCCCCATAGACTGAAGATTGTGGGTCTTCCTGAATCCAAACAGCCCAAGATGAAGAGAAGATGTCTTTTTTTCTCTGATTTCCTTGTCTTAGGACCCTGTTCCAGCTGGCTCCAGTAATTGTCTTTGCAGGAGAGATAGCAGACACCCCTCCCTAACCCTCAGGGGCTGAAGATAGTCTCCCAGTCAGAACTGCAGAAAGGACCATGTAACACGTCTAGTATCCATGCACTCCTGGAGATAAACAGAGGAAGAGGTTGGCTGGAGCCTGAGATGACTTCAAAATACCCCTGAATTTCAGGGAAGTGGAGCAAGCTCATCACTTCTGCAAGAAATGAAAATCCGAATTCAGTTCTTCTGGATTTGCCATGTTACCTGATGCTCTCATGTCAACGTTTCCTGCTCAAACTTTGCTTATTTTATGGTACAATTTCCTTGGGTTTTCTAAAGCATATTATTACCTATGGCATATGTCTATCCTGGACATGTGCTGGGTTGAGGAGAGATGCCAGTTATTGCTGCCAGTGACTTGCTACTGGTTGGAGCAGTCAAAGACAGCAGTTTTCTGCCTGCTGACACCCTCCCTTCATCTGTCCCCTCTTCCTCCCCTCCCTTCTTTCCTGGTCCATTGTTGACAAATATCAGCTATGAGACTCCAAAGTGTGAATGTCACTTCGCTCCTTTCTATTTTAAATTTTAGAATAAACTTATTTAATTGTTCATTTATTTATTGACTCATTTATTTACGATGGGGATGGGACACATGTGGATGTCAGAGGACAACTTGCAGGAGTCTTTTCTCTCCTTCTACTGGGTTCATTCTGGTCATGGGTCAAAGGTTATCAGGCTTGGCGGTAAAGATTTTTATCTGCTGAAATGCCTCTCTGTCTCTTTGCTCATATTTGTAAAATTTTATTTTATTTTTAGTTGTGCACGCACGTGTGTGTGTGTGCATTGCACACATGCATGGACACATGCACATGTATATGCATGAGGACAAGTGCCTGTGGTGGCCAGAAAAGGATGTCTGATCGATCACCTTGAACTAGAGCTACAGGCAGCTGTGAGACACTTGACATCAGTGCAGGGAACCTATGGGCTCTGATCCTCTAAAAGAGTCACACACTTTCTTAACTTACTAAGCCATCTCACCAATTCATCTCCGTATTTTTAAAGAAACATTGAAGTTTAAGAAAACTTATTGAATAGTTTGCCTTTAAATTCTTTTAAAAAACATTTATTTATTCATTATTTATTATTTATTTCAGAGGCCATTGAAAGGATGTTGGCTCTCGCCTCTGTCACTTGGGCCCTGGGGATGGAGCTCAGGTAATCAGGACAAGTCATCTCACCAGTCCAGTATTTCAAAGACAGGTTATTTAAAGCAGAAGCAGTTGGTCTCTAAAAGGTAATCATTTGGTATTCACACCAGCATGATGGGGACACAGGCAATAGAAATTCGCTCGTACCATGTTCAAAGAGTAAGAACAAAGTTTAGCACAAATTCCATTCTGTTTCCAAGAAACCAAATTCTATTTGTATAGATAAAAGCAGAACTGAAGATGCCCTTGGCTCTTGCTCGTTTTGTCTCCCACAGCTGTATCTATAGGTGTAACGGGAGATCTGAGAGTCACTCAAGGTCTGGAGAACGTGGGGGAATCCCAGTATGCATACAGCGTGTTCTCTGTTCACAGTTAAGCCCTGTGAACATGTGTTCTGCCAGCTGCAGAGACAGAGGTTCTGTCAGTGCGTTGCCATGGCACCAAGCTATGTTTCCATAACACAGCCTTCCCACATGCTCACAGGCCAGCTTGGATGTTTTTGCCCTGCCTGATGTTACTGAGGCTGGGAAGTGAGCAGGGACCTTAGGGAATGATACTCTGGTTTGTGTGTGTGAAAGCTGAACTCTGGCTAAAGCCGGGCATGCACAGCCCAGGCTCATATCTAAAATGGGAAGAGCTGTGCATGTTTTTTCTCTCGCAGAGGCTTTGCTGATCCTGTTGAATGTTCCAAGCACCCTGGTTGTGGGATGCGTCTGTCAAAGTGGAGTAGTTTAGGGAGAGGGTTGTAGGACAGAGGGCAGTGAACTCATGGCTGATGGGCAGGCAAGTACTGACTTTCATGGTCCAAGATTTTAGAAAATGATTTGCAAATTTTTCTAATTTCCTTGTCATGAAGGAATTCAGTAAGTAACTCAGTGTGAACTTGAGTGGAAGGAGATCTTTTGTGTCTTGGCCTGAGCCAACCACCCACCATCCGGTTCCCTTGTGTCATTGAAAAAAGAGTACACCTTTCTCAGAATGCTCAGCTTTGCTGAACATCCTTTGTGGGAGCTCATGCTGATCCACAGCTCATTGGAGATCAAGACCCAGAAAGCAGAGAAGGCTGCTGTGCCTCCCTCAGAGCCAGAGAAAAGCTTGAACTTCGGTGGGATGAACATTTTGCTGATCAAGTGTTGGCAGAAACTTCTGTCCTGTCAGCGGGTTCCCAAATAACCACTCAGAGACTCATTAATTAGAAATGCTTGGCCAATAGCCTAGGCTTGTTACTAACTAAATTACAAGTCAAATTAACCCATTTCTCTTAATTTACATGTTGTTATATGACTCATTTTCTACATGCTCTGCTCCCTCTGCCACTGGCTGGTGACTCTGCCCTTCTTCTTCCCTGCTGCTCTCAGTCTGGCTCTCCCACCTAACTTCTTCCTGCCTAGCTATTAGCCAGTTAGCTCTTTATTAAACCAATGAGAGCAACACATCTTCACAGTGTAGAAAAGGATTATTCTACAGCAACCAAGAGTCACCTAGAACCTAGACAAAACATTTCTAGAACTGGGCCAAGGTGCTGTGGGATCCCTGTGGTTGTTCATGCCATTACTATCTTGGTCATGACATCCCTTCTCAGGTTGAGAGACTGACCTCTTTATTGGCAGTTTCTCTCCCACCTACCAGTTCCTAAATAACCACTCAGAGGCTTAATATTACTTATAAATGCTTGTTATTAGCTAGCTCTTACATTTAATTAACCATTACATTTAAATTAACCCATTTTTTAAATCTATGCTTTACCACATGATTCCTGGCTTGTTACCTCATTTTCTAGATGTCTACCTTCCTTGGTAGCGGTCCAACATCTCCCAGACTCTGCCCTTCTTCTCCTGTATCTCTGTTTGGATTTTCTGCCTGGATCTATCCTGCCTTGCCATAGGCCAAAGTAGCTTTATTTATCAATTAATGAGAGCAATACATATTCACAGCACACAGAAAATCTATCCCACAACATTTCCCCCTTTCTGTCTAATCAAAAAGTAAAGTTTATACTTTAACATAGTAAGATTACATTTAACGAAATAGTTATCAAGTAAGAATTACAGTTACAGTACCTAGTCTATTTGTATTTGGAAAAATTAAAGAAAATACTCTATCATTTATCCTATCTTTGTGAGTCTAAAGGTTCACATCTAATTTATATTTTATCATAACTAAGGAAAACTGCAACAATCTAGTCTTCAACTCCATCAAAGATCCCAGAAAGATATAATATTATCTGAATAAACAGGAAGTTCATTGCTAGCAACTTCCAAAACTCTAGAAATGACAGAGACATCTGGCTGCCTGGGGAGTCACCCAAAGTTCTTCTGTAACATAGGCCTAGAGTATCTGACAGACTTTTTAGTGAAGCAGGAAATTTAAAGGACTTTCCTGCCTATTTTGGCAAAGTTTGTCAGTCTTTTTCCTCTGTGTCCTGCAGAATGTCTGACAGTTTCTTCTGTGGAGCAGGACCCTGAAGGACCAACCTGCCTTGTTTTGACAGAGTTTAGAGGTCATTTTCCTGTGGGTGCTGTATGTCCAATTTATACAGCATACTGTCCAGGCAAGAGCAGTTTCTTGCCCAAATGCCTAGCCTTGCCACATTGAAAGTAAACTCTATAATAAGTTTCTTTGATGCCCATCAGCCTCTCTGAAGTAATTGGTGCCGCCAGAAACAAATGTGTCTCATTTTTGAGAAAAGTCTAAGTTCTTAAATCATTTTAAATGCTGTGTTCTATATAGGTCTTCAAAGTATCTGAAGACTACCTATCTAATTAAAATAAATGTTTGTATACCTAAAAAAATCATAACCAACATGACTATAAGTTTGACTATTATAGATGACTTACTGTATTTTTTGTAAATCTGTATTTCTTAATTATTCATTATAATTTTAATTGAGCTGTATAAACATAATACGTTAAACAAGTATAGAATAATGCATACAGTATAACACAATTGACTTTAAATTTGTATCAATAAACTAAAATCCATACCAATGTAAATTATTTTGAGATTAACAGTTGTTTTTGGATTAAAGTAGATTCAATAATCTATACTTTTTATCCATCATAATAATTTACCCTTTTCTCCCAAATGTCCTATATCCCCTTTCTTCTTTTAGGAAAAAATGACTATGACCAATAACAATTTATAATCAACCCCATTTAAATGAAAACAAATATTTATAAACAATATTTTGGTAATTTGGGTATAGTTCTATAGACTACTTCCTGCTGATTGGTGGGCATTGGTAATCTTATGGGGACAATGAGAAAGTTTGAGATAATGGCCAACTCCTAGGATGACCAGTTATAACCTTTGTTGATTATCATCAAGGTGCATGAAGTCTCCCTTTATTAAACCTGCTCCAAAACCTGGAATGAATCCATAGCCTCTTGATTCCTGTAGAAACAAAAGCAAAGCTGCTTCTCCAAAGCAATGCATTATTTATGTTCCATTTTACAAATATATTTTTGACTTCTGTTTTAAAGTTAAGGCATTTTAAAAGCATTTCAATTGGTACATTGTATCAGTCTCCCTTTCAATTCCATGTGTCCCAGCAGCTGTCTCTTGCCTATCAGCCATCAAGTAATTCAAAATCAGCACAATAACATATATAATCCAGACTCCCTGTGTGTTTTCCATCTCTAAATGGCTTATATTTTATTATTTAATTTCTCCTTATAAGACTTTATTATATTATTTTTGAACTATTTGATCCTTTCTATAACTGTTGATACCCTTTTATTTCTTTCTTAAGCCTACCAACATTGTAAAACATAGTGAAACCTGTTTAGAGGTTTTTCTGTCTGGACCTCTTTTACTATGCATTGTTTAGCCCTTTTTTGATCATATAAGCAAACCTTCAAACTGCTAAGTAGTGTGGACCTCTGCCTGCTGCTTTGGTGGCTGGCTCTGCCCACTTCTCAGGTTTCGGAGGTCTAGCCTAAAGTTAACAATCCAGTCAGAGGTTCATGACAGAGAATTGCAGTAAACCATTCCTAGAGCTCTAGAATACAAATTCTTGCACTATGGCAGGCATTTTTACTTAATTTTTGTTCCTACTTAAATGTACTAGCTACTCATGGGCTCACTGTCCTGCAGAAACTCTTAAAGGAGCCATCTCCTCTTTTTTTGAGCTTTCTCAAGCTGTATGGAAATTCAAGAGCATCACATTGGTATGCCATTTGTATGTGGAGGTTTCTCTCCCACCTGACAGTTCCCAAATAACAACTCAGAGGTTTAATATTACTTATAAATGCTTGACCAATGACTCAGGCTTATTATTAGCTAGTTCTTACATTTAAACTAACCTACATTTTTTTAACCTATGCTTTGCCATGTAGTTTATGACTTGTTACATCATTTTCTACAAGTCTTGTTTCCTCCATAGCTGGCTGGTATCTCCCAGACTCTGCCCTTCTCCTGTATCTCTGTTTAGATTTCCCACCTGGATCTATGCTGCCTTACCATAGAACAAAGAAGCTTTATTTATCAACCGATGAGAGTAACACATACAGCGTACAGAAAGACATCCCACAGCAGACCTCATTTCCACCTTGAGCTTCTTTAGTCTTGACTGACTCTGTAGTCTGTCCTAGTTACTAACATGGGGCAGATATCTAATTTTTTGGAGTAGTTGTTTTGTGTATGATTTGTTTTGTTTCAGTATTTAGCCTAGGCTGGTTTAGAAAGAACTAGTTTGTAGTCCACATGGATCTCTCTCTCTCTCTCTCTCTCTCTCTCTCTCTCTCTCTCTCTCTCT
>LOJH01022502.1:3717-20197 GCA_001685095.1 Ellobius talpinus
TTTACTATGTTAAAGCCTTCCTTTTTATTTAAACAGAAAAGGGGAGGTGATGTGTGAGTCCCCTTTGTGTGCTGTAATTCCCATTAATGAATAAAGAAACTGTCTTGTTTTATTGATATGGCCGAACTTAGGTAGGTGGCGAAGATGGAGCTGAATTCTGGGAGAAAGAAGGGCCAAGTCAGGGAGAAGCGATGGAACTGCTGCCAGTCCTAGACATGCCAAAATGTTGCTGGTAGGCCATGACCTCATGGTGATGTACAGATTAATGGAGATGGGTTAAATTAAGATGGGAAGAGGTATCCAAAAAGGAGTTAGAGCTAATGGGCCAAGCAATGATTTAATTAATATAGTTTCTGTGGAATTATTTCATGTATAAGATAGCCAGGTGGTTGGGAAGAACAAGTAGCTCTCTTTCCCAACAGGATGAATCCTCCTTTGGACATATGCCTAAGTTATGTTTAGCTGTCACTTCAACTTTGTCTTTATAATTCTGACAGATATAAGACAAATTCTCAAAGGAGTTTTAAATTGCATTTTTTGATGGTTAAGAATATTGAGCATTTCTTTAAGTACCTCTCATCATTTGAGTTTCTACTATTGACAATTCTCTGTTTAGATTTTTTATCCCATTTTTAGTTAGGCTATTTGTTCTTTTCTTGACACCTAGTTTCTTGAGCTCTTTATATAGTTTGCTTATTAGCCCTCTGTTGTATATGCACTTGGTAAAAAATCTTTTCCTATTCTGCAGTTGGCCAGATGCTTTTTCAAAATGATTGTGCTCTATACTGTACAGAGACTTTTTAATTTCATGAAGTCCCACTTATTAATTAGTGATCTTAGTTCCTGTCCTAATGGTGTTCTTTACAGGAAAGCCTTTTTCTGTACCAATAAGTTTATGGGTATTTAGAAGGAAGTTTCTGTTCTACCCATCCTGTAGCTACTCAGTCTCAAAGAAATACAGAGGATTACATTAATTATAAACTAGTTGGCCTACTAGCTCAGTCTTTTTATTAACTAGAGCTTACAACTTAAATTAACCCATAATTCTTAACTATGTTTAGTACCATTTCTCAGTACAGAATTTTCATTCTTTTTCCACTGTGTCTGTTGGCAACTGCAGTCTGGGCCTTTCACATTCCCAGAATTCTCCTAGTGTGGTCACCCACCTATACTTCCTGCCTGGCTATTGGCCAATCAACATTTTATTAAACTAATACAGTAACAAATCCTTACAGGATACAAAAGCATTATCCCACAGCACTTTCCCATTTTTCTTTTCAAAACAAGAACTCTGAATCTTAGCTCCTTTGTTTAGCCTTTTTACTGACCTATAACAATAACAACTTGTAACCAACATTCTAAACAAAGACAAAATACAAATTTATTTTCTGGCAATGTGGGCATAGCTTTCTAGGCTACTTCCTTCTGATTAGAACACTGATAATCTTATGGGTATCTAAAGAAAATTTAGGATTATGGCCAAGTCCTGACTAGAGTATTTGGTGAGCCTGTGTCATCTCAGTGAGCAGTCTTGGGCAGTTAATGTAGAGCTCAGAGGAAACTGCAACAGAGGTGCTCTGAAGTGTTGCATCATCTGGGCCATCTGGTCCCATAGGAGATTTTTCAGGGAGTATTACATGATAAAGACTTATTTTTCTTAACCCTGAATGAATCCACAGCATATTATTTCCTGTGGAAACAAAAGCAAAACCTCTTCTCCAAAGTAACATATCTTTTGACTTAAAATTTGAAGTCATTGCATTTTCAAAATAAATATGTTTAATTAATTCAGGAACACGTACATCCAAATGTCTTTTAGCAGCTGTTCCTCCTTCCTTAGCAGCCAAACAATTCAAAGAAATCAGCATATAGTATCCAGATTCCCTTCGTATTTCCCATTTTTACATGGCTTTATTTTTTACTCTATTTTTTAACATTTTCTCTGTGTATCTTTGGTTGTCCTGGATCTTACTCTGTAGACCAGGTTGCCCTTGACCTAAGAGAATCCACCCGCCTCTGCCTCCCAAGAGCTGGGTTTCAAGGCATATGCCACCACACCTGACTATTTTCATTGTCTGTTTGGTTTTCTAAGGACTTTCTCTATCCTTTTTCTTTTATCTCGTAAGCCTATGTATATTTTTAAATGCACTATAAACCATTTAGAGATTTTTTTGTTTCATCTGAATCTGTCTTTCTGTGTATCTCTCTTTTTCTGAGCACATGAGTCTTTAATTTGATAAGGAATATGGCTAGGATTTAAAACCTTAGATTTTTGCAGATGATCCACAATATTCCACAGCATTCTGAGAATCGAGCTTCATGGTGGAGGTACAGGCACAAACCATGCTTATAGCCATAATCTGGAGTTTCACGTTTCCTGCCACCACCAAGAAGCATGCCGTCAACTACTCAAAATACCATTTAAGTGTTAGGTGGTAGAGCCTCTTAAAATAGCTGCAAGGTTTTTGCTGCTAATACTGAGCCAGAAAGCCCCTCTTAAATGAGACATGCTTGTGTCTAGCAAACAAAACTCACCTAAAAAATTCTGCTACCAAGAAGCCATGCTTAACTCTTTTCTTTTGTGTCTAGAATTCTGTCCCAAGCTCTTTCAGATTTTATATAAATAAAGTTACCTCATTTTGGGTGGCAGATATTCCACATTTTCTATTCAATAAGGTTCAATATATTTGCATTCATGCTTAGGTCTTTGAATGATTTGAGGCTAAGTTTTATACAGGATGATATAAGTATGGATCTATTTAGATTTTTAATGTCAGTCACCAAGTTTGACCAGTACCATTTGTTGAGAATTCAGTTTTTTTAACAAGTGTGTATTTCTAGACTCTTAATAAAAAAATCAGGTGTACATAAGTGTATGGATTTATGACTGGGTCTTCAGTTTGATTCTAGTGAGCAATGAATCTGTTTTTGTGTGACAAAACAATGCAGTTTTTATTACTCTAGCTTTGTAGAATAATTTGAAGTTGGGTATAATCACACTTCCAACATATACTTTATTATTAATTGTTTTTATTTTGTGGAGTACAGGTTGGCAGAAAGACACTAAAAGAAATGCTCAAAATCCTTATCCATAAGATAAATGCAAATCAAAACAACTCTGAAAATCCATCTTATACCTGTAAGAATGGCAAAAATCAAAAGCACTAATGATAACTTATGTTGGAGAGGATGTGGGATAAAGGGAAAACTCCTCCATTGCTGGTGGAAATAAAAACTGGTATAGCCCCTTTGGATATCAGTATGGCAATTCCTAAGAAAATTAGGAACTTCTTCAAGAGTCAGCAATACTTTTGAGTAGATACCCAAAGGATGCTCACTCATGCCACACAAACATGTACTCAACTACGTTCATAGCAACACTGTTTGCCATAACCAGAATCTGAGAACAACCTCGACAGAAGAATGGATAAGGAAATTGTGATACAGTTACACAATAGAGTACCACAAAGCAGAAAAAAATACATCTTGAAATTTGTGGGCAAATGAATGGATCTAAAAATATCATATTGAATGTGGTAATCCAGACCCAGAAAGACACATATCATATGTACTCACTCATAAGTGGCTTTTAGGCATAAAGCCAAGGAGAACCAGCCTATAATTCACAATCCCAGAGAACCTAGACAACAAAGAGTACCCTAAGAGAGTCATACATGGATCTAATCTACATTGGAAATAGAAAAAGACAAGGTCTCCTCAGTAAATTGGGAGCATGGGGACCATAGGAGAGGGTAGAATGGAGGGGAGAAGAAGAGAGGGGAAAAGAAAAATATATAGCTCAAAAATATCAATAGATATTAAAAAAAGAATTGTTTTTATTAATGTGAGAAATACTTTATTATGATTTAATTCAAATCATTGGTCTGAGATTGATAGCAGTACACTCACACATGAATTGTTCCTTTACTCCCAACTTTCTGATGTATACACAATTTTGAGAAATATTGATCACACATATGAGAAATAACATTCATATATATATATATGAATATATATATATATATATATTCTCAGGATGTTTCAGTGGGTTTAGAAGGGTTTTTTTGAGAAGGTTCAAAGTATATTATTACTCTAAGTTTCACTGATAATGTAGTGTTTGGTCCTGCATTTTATAATACATGTAACTGTATTATAAAATCATGGTTAAATTCATATTATTTGAAACATCGTTTTCTAGTTTCTGATAGTTGTGTACAGTATAGTCCAACTTGAAAATACTTTCTGAAGGGAGTGGTACAGAGGTTGTAAAACTCCAGAAATATATTACATTTAAAAGATTCTTCCTCTTCAAATCCCAAGGAGAAGCAAACACAGAACAGTAGAAAGAGACATAGATATTCTTTTAAGAACACCAGGTGATAGCTAACTTTCATTGCACAGTATATAGTATGTACTTTGAAGAACAGAATCCAGCACTTGAATATTGTGAAAGCCCAAACTGAACCAAGTCCCTCAAATTGTTACATAGAGGACTAGATTATGATCAGACACTATCAGCACTATGTTACCTTTCCTGTTTGCAATAAGATGTGTAACTGAGGTTTATCTCTTTTTTTTCCAGAAATAATTTGCCCTTATAAGGAAGGATGTACAATGTGAAAATGATATACACTCTACTTTCTGAACATCCCTGTGGACCCTCAGAAAAAGAAGGTAAATAGAGATATGTTCAACAATTCTTATGTCTGGGGTAAAAAGTAAAGGAAATGAAGGTGGCTGAGAAATATCTTAAAAAACTAATTACAAAGGTGTAAAAATATAACAGATTTGAAACTTCAACTTACTTTAGTCAGAACGACTGAAATGAAAAATCTAACACACATAAAATGCTGGCAAGTATTTGGGGAAAGGAAAACTTGATTCATTGTTATTTAGTTTGCAAACTAGTGAAGGGACTATTATAATCAGTATGGCATAGTACTTAGGGGAGTGACTCGTAGCAGAGAACCAAAGCAAACATTGGCAGAGCCAGGGGAATTCTGAAGAAGATGGGGATAAAGGATTGTATAAGTCAAAAGGGTAAAAACACGACAAGAATACAGAACGCAGAATCAACTAAGCAGGGCTCATAGGGATTGACAGAGACTGAAGCAACAAACACAGATTTTGTATTGGTCTGAACTAAGTTCTTTGCTTATACCTTATGGTTGTGCAGCTTTTTGTACTTTTGGGATTCCCAACAATGAGAATGGGGTTGGTTTTGACACCTTTGCCTATGTTTGGGACCCTCTTCCTACCACCTGGTTGCCATGACCAGCTGTGATATGAGGGATTATGCCCTGTCTTATTGTATCTTGTTAGGTTATGTTCAGCTGACATCCCTTGGAAGTCTATTCTACTTTTTTATTTGAGAAACAGAGGAGAAGTTTATCTGGGTTAGAGAAGAAGATGAGATGGGGGAAAAACTGGGAGGAGTGAAGAGAGGAGAATCTATGGTTGATATGTAAAGTATGACAGAAAAATAAAAGTTAAAAATAAAACATTTTCTGATAAGGCTAAGAGTATTAGTATATGATTCAGCTATACAACACCTTAGCACATCTCAAACTACTTAACAGTCATACTTTTGAAGATGGATGCTACAAAGCAATCCCACACTAGCTCAGAATTGAGTATAATAAAGGGTTATTTTTTAGGGATAGACTCACAGATCACAGTCCGATGCATGAAGAGAGAACAGGAACTAAATCCAGCAGTTGGGAGAAAGAGTAAACAAACTTTATGGCTGCATTTATAGGATAAGAGACCACAACCAAGTGGGCTGGTATCTTAAATGCTATTGGCTGAAGAAGTTCCCACAGCATACTTTCTCAAATATGTTCAGTACCTCTCCCCTCACAATAGCTTGGAATTTGAAACAACTTAAATGTCTTTCAAATTGATGAATGGCCAATGAAAATTAGGTAAATAAATAGTGGGATTCTATTCAACTGTCAAGAAAAACAAAATGAAAGTTTTTGCTAAGTAGTTGTAACTAGAATGTACACTGAGTAAGATAACCCAGAATCAGAAATAAATCAAGTAAAATTTGTAGCTGTTAACCCAGAATCTTCAGATGTCAGTTCGAAATCTTGAAGAGCTGAAAGTAGTAAAAAAATCATAAGGGGAAAAATATGTGTCTGACTGTGTGTGTGCGTGTATGTGTGTGTGTGCAGGGTTTCTAGAGAGGTATAGAAAAGGACACAATAGCTATGAAGGGAAAGTGGAGAAAAATATAGGAGTCTTTATCTGGAGAAGAGAAAGAGAGGACAATAATAAAATGGAGGGAGGAAAAAAGGATTGAAGAACACCAAAGGTTATTAAAAATATCATAAGAAAATAAAAATGTATGCTCACTTATATAATATATAATAATTTAGTGAAAGTTATGTCCCTAGGATAGATAATGTTTTTTTCCCAACAGCCTTAAATCCAGCAGGCAGAAATGAAAACCTGTGTTCAAATTGTTGGTCAGAGAAGTTCAACAGAATAACAAGTGTAGGTTGTTATTGCTTTTGGTTGCCTCCCGAAACTAGAGGGGAAGGAACATTGTTATCGCTGAATACACGCATAATTTCATTGTAATAAAGACTGAAGTAACCTGGCTGCTTTTCACATGAGAAACTGCCCTCAAAGTATCAGAAGGCGCTATTCAAATTCCAAAAGGAAAGATACATCTAAAAGTCTTACTCAGGCCTTACTAATTAATATTTAATACTAACCAAATGGTGAGTTTTTTCCTTTGAAAGTCATTCCTCTGTTGCTCAGCATTCCCTAGTCACCCGCAGTCCTGTGGAGTTGAGAACTAGTAGACATTCCCCGTCCACATTAACATGCTGCTGTTTTTGACATCATTAGAAGTAACATTATAGAGACTGATAGAATGTATTTAAGAATACAGACACATATACGCACACATATAAAACCAGTAAATGATAAAAGATACCATGAATTTGAAAGGCAGAAAGTGTAAGTATATGGAGGGTTTAGAGATAAGACGGTGGAAAATGTTATAACTATGCTAACATATCAAACCTCAAATAAACAACTTTAAAAATTCCTACCAAGCTATAAAACATGAACCACAACAGTGGATAGCATAGAAAAATATACCTAAGAGTATAGTAGTAATAGCACTTTATCAACAAACATCTAATTGAAGTTAAGGCATGCTAAATCAGAAAGAATTAATAAAAGGTGATTATAGGTACTCAGCCCTCACTGGTACATGTATAATACACCCCCTATATCTAGGAATCAAAGAATATCATGGACTGGAGTATAAAATATGTAAGACTTGGGGGACCAATATGTCCACTAAAAGATAATATATTCAATATATGACAGGAATTTGCACCCATGAAATATTAACAATATTTTCATTTGTGTAAGGCTTGCAAAATTCAACATCATTTTATATGCTACTGTGAATGAATGAAATCTCACCTTTAATTGAAGAGCTATAGGTAATTATCAGTTATATTTGGAAATGGAACCTTGAAAGGTTATCCAATATCAAGTAGTCAGATATAAACACACACACACACCAGTAAATGAACTCAACAGACTTTATATGTAGTTGTATACACATTATATGTATGTAGATGTATTATAATATTAGTTTGTGTGTATGTGTGTATGTTAAATGGAAATTTCAAAGACACGAGAACACTTGAGTGGGGAATAATAAAGAAAGAAATGAACTTATGAGTGCATGATGAGTATTCATCTATGGGATTCTAAAAATCTTTTAAAATAAAAAAAATGAGTAGAAGTGAATTAACCACTTAATATCTCAGGAAATAAGATTTCTTTTATTTTTAATATGGTAATATAATTACATCATTTCTTCTTTTCTTTTCCTCCCTCCATACCATCCCACATATCTCTCATTCTTCCCTTTCAAATTTATGACCTACTTTTTAATATTGCTACATGTATATATGCATATATATACAACTCTCTCAGTGTATATATGGACCACAATTATAGGTGTTTATACATATACCCATCACATACATACATATATGTGTTTATATATATATGCTTATATGCATTTAACAGTAATATATAATCTTAGATATCACCTTTTCAGTCTGAATAATGTTACTGACATCTATGCTCATGCAAGCTTCCAAGGAAAGAAGCAGCAAACAATACTATCCAGCTATGATGCCTATGAACTATAACAAAGACCACCATGACAACATAACCCTTATGGTGAAGTAGTAGCAAACATACTATAATGTTTGTTTATAACAATAATATTTTACTTGAACTTAACACCTTTTCAACAAGAGGTAAATTATGTGTGCAACTGGAGCTTAACCAACTACTCAGGGCTAGTGAACTCGTGGATCTTGATGAAGAACCTTCAACCAACACTTTACTAATCAGCATAATCAATAACTATATTCTTAATGCATGTCCTTATAGGCACATATAAATGCAGTATACATCCATCATGCAGGAAAAAAAATTCTTTGCAACAGACGAAAGCCATTATAGAAAAAAAGCAACCAAATTGCAGAATTGTGGAGTCTAGTCCCAGTGGATACACCTACAGAACAAAATTATACTTAATGCTGAGAGCATTGCAGAAAAGGGGTTGGAAAGATTGCCAGAGTCAGATGATTGGCTCTGAGATTTTGTGTCCTAGGCTTTTTAGAAGATACATGCATGAAATCTCACCAAAATGTCTAGTTAATTAGAGTTGAACAAGTGTAAGAAAGGTAAGCATGACAAAACAGACATGGGAAACATCAGAGTCCTCGGCCTTATACAACGAATTACAGTCAACTAGGAAATGATGAGATCAAAGGCTCATTTGATTTCTGTGCCACCTCTTCAGCATCAACAAATTTTCTTAACTGAAAATTTCTATTTCCTCACATCATTTCCATGGAAAAAATGAACAAATCAGTAATGTCATTAGGACTTTTATTTTCCCATAGGACATATTTCCTGTATCTAGAGATGCATCCTGTGATTTAATCCTCAACTTAATTAACTTAATTATATTGAAATGGTATAAATTACTGAATTTTAATTCTAAATGAAATAAACTAGTACAATTGAGATTTTATTATCCTCTTGTAATTGTATAAGGAATATAAAACTATTAAAATTCTCCGTAGTTTAGTAACAGGGTAAAGAACAATATTGGGATTTTTGACATTTTAATACCTTTTACATGATTATGAGAAATAAAACTCTTTTAGAATGTATGCACATTATTTTTGTTTTTCTAATCTGACTTTAGGTTATTAGCAAAATCCCTGAGCTCATGTGTTTAAGCTTCTTTAAATGATACATGTTGAATAGTTGTGAATGAATAGTAACTCACAAAGATTATTTTACAGTGAAGAACAAGAATTACAGATCTTCTATATGTATTTGTTGAAGCAGTTTTGTGATAGTGTATCTAGGATGTTATTCGTAATGCCATTTTATACCTAGATATAACATGAGCCATGACTGATGAACTCCCCAGCATATGTTCTCACACAAAATGGCATTTTGTTTTTCACTTATATCAATCCTTCTCTATTTCTTTATCGATATTTTCATTTTTCTCTTTAGTCGATTTCTGTTACATGCTACCTAGTTTTAGCTCTGGTAAAATTTTGTTTCTGCTTTTCTTCTATAGAATTCCTATTAATTCTTCTCTTATGCTCATGATTGTGGCCCAGATAACAGAATGGCTAACTGTGGAAACATTGTTTAAATTTCAGTGCTGCACAAGGTAATTTTTTTATATTTGATTTTCAACATGTTTTTCTCTGTTTTGAAGAAAATTTGTGCAAAATCTCTGCCCTTCGTTCTCAAATGCCCATCTGTTCTTGCTTTTATTTCCAGACTTAAATAGTCAGTGACATCATTATAATTTCTATGGCAACCAATTGCATTGACATTAAAAGATGATACAGCCTTCAGATAGTATAAAAACAGCAGAAGCCTGTGAACTGTTAAAAAACAATATCTTCTGTTCATGCAAATGTCTTTAATATAAAAGAAAATTTTGCTATAACCCTTTAAAGACATGCATACTTCAAGACTCCAAAATTCAAATGAATTTAAGAAATTGTTTTTTGCACTAAATTTCTTAAACTTCCTTCATTAATATTTTCCAGTGTAAAACTTTGTGTTTTTTTTTTCTTTTAAATCATGGAATGTGTCAGTATAACACCATTTCTAATTGAACTCAATAATAAAAACCCAGAGTCAGATATCAGGGAGTAAAAGCTGAACGATCAGAGAAGCAGGCCTACCCATAACTAGAGTCCTTACTTCTATACAGTCCTCAGACCACAGGGGCAAGATCTGATCTCCAGGAATCCTCAGACTGAATGGGGTATCCTGTCTCTACAAGTCCTGAGACTGAATGCCTTGAGCTCCTGTCTCCTCCTGTCTTAGTTAGATTTTTCTCTGTGCCCAGCCATATCCCTTCATATCTCCACCTCCCTAGTGTTGGGATTAAAGGCTTGTGACTTTCAAGTGTGGAATTAAAGGTGTGAGCCGCCACCCCAAGACTCTATATCTCTTTGAAACTGGATCAATCTAGAGTATCCCACGGTGTCCTTGAGTTCGCAGAGATCTGTATGCCTCTGCTTTCCAAGTGCTGGGATCAAAGGTGTGTGCCACCACTGCCTGGCCTCAGTGGCTAATTCTGGTCTTTAGGTAATCTTTATTTGTTACATCACAAACAAAATAACAACACAGGAGAGAGGTCATGAGGTAGGACAATGATTAGAAATGTCACTTTATCTTTTAGAAAAGTAGGTCAAACTACTTAAGTATTCTTTTGTATTTAACATAACTATGTTCATATTATGCTATAAGCAAGGCAAGAACCTCATGCCTTATTATTAGCTATACAATTGGAAAAATGGTGATGAGAATACAACTGCTCTGAAATACTGTCATTTTCAGGAGAGAGACATAAGAGGGGTTATTCAAATGATTTAAAATGTAGAACAAAGCACTGGAATGTTTGAATAAGAGCATATGTATGCTTCCCAATGTAAATCCTCCACCTGTCTATTTCCTCTGTTTCCCAAATTTTTCATAATTATATTCAGTGATTCTGATTGGGAGTAGCCAGTATAATGGTAGAGAAGAATTAGGAAATCTTTTTAAATTAATGCTGACTGCTTAATGGATGTAGAATTTAAAAGTCAGGGAAAGAGTAGAAAACTCTACTGTCTATCTCCTGGTATTGATTTTAGAAACTCAGGAGGAGGCATCGGTGGAACAGGGAAGCATATCACAGGTTAAATACACTTAATCAATGACACAAAAGAATGACAATTTACAATTTGACTTATACTGGAAAAGGACCATGAAGAATACAAATGATTTTTAAGATTGTTTTAAAATAGATATTATAGTGCCATTAAATTCTACAAGAGCGAAAATGCCTCACTTTAGTCAAATTACTGGTTTCTTTTCTAATGACATTTCTATTTTATGATACAAGGAATATGCAAAAGAATAAAAATTAAATTGTCCTAAATTCATAGACAAACTTTAGATGAAACAGCCTTCCTTTCACCCTGGATTCTTCATTTTTCTCACACTCTTACATTCAGGTGACTCACCAAGAAGTGGGTGAAACTTATCAAAATCGACTTAAGACAAATTCCAAATTCAGTTAAGAAACAGCGTGACTCACTGATTTCAAATTAATCTAGAACCAGTGATGTTTTATCTTACCAATTTCCATGAATGTCCTTGAGGACAACAATCCTTGAAGGAAATAGACATTTGGATAAATTTCCTTTCTATAATTTATTCTTAGAGATAGCTATTAAACACATATAAAAAATAAATACTTGTTTTTTGAGACTTGCATATAAAATGCTTATTATGTTAGAACTAGGAGCTCAATGGAGGGAGCCTTGTGTGGATTGGATGTTTAAACTATCAGAAATAAGAATCAGCATTTTGTCTCTAAAATACTCCTTTCTCTTGGACACCTGAAATCTTGCAACACTAGCTGAGATGCAGATATGTTCCTTGTCTAGGTTTGTTGTTGCTGATCAGTGCTGTTACAGAACACTGCTTGATACAAGAGTATTATTTTAGTTTTTACTTTCTTGACAGAAGATATCTTCTAACCTCATCATAACAAGACATGTAACTAGCTAGAAAGGATGTAGGAGTCAGTTCTCTCCTTTCTCCATGTGGGTTCTGGTAATTCAATTCAAGTCAAGAGGCTTCCTGGCAAACACCATTACCCACAAAGCCATCTATCCACCCTTCAAGAAATTTTTTTACAGCAACACAAGTGAGGAAAATGAATCATCAAATATTTAGTCACCTATGCATCAATGACTGTGAGCACAAAAAAATTTGACCTCTGTAGGTAGATTTAAATGCAGACTTAACATTTTTATTCTTAACCAGAAATGAAAAATAGTGATATTCCCAATAGCATTAAGTTATCAATACTTCATGTTTTGCTCACTTTTTAAATTTGTTTTGTTTTAAGTTGGGGGGTAAGAAAACATGTAACAAGAAAGGATATTAATTGACCAAAATTAAGAAGGAAGGATCAGCTTGTTAGAGCAATTCTTGAACCTCCTTGCAAAATGTCTAATTAGCAATATTTATTCTGTTATCTGAACATCACACAGCATCCAGTAATATAGGCCCTTAAAAACTAAAGGCTGAGCTTTGCTTCTATAGAGGTATGAATTATCATTGAGAAAAATCTCAAATGAATAATGGTTGTAGACATCTCTAGAAACTAGTAGATACAGCTTGTTCTATGGCACTATTGAAATCCAACGACTAGATATATAATTCTCTTGAAGCTTTTTGAATGATTTCTTAGGATAGAAGATTGATTGGAAACATTACTTTGAGTATTTGAAATTTTCTTTTCTGAAGGACCATGTGTTTAGTGGACTAAGAGTTGAGAAAATCAGAATATATATTGAAGGCTTCATATTCCAAGCTGACTGATGTGTTCAAAGCTGTCACCCCACTGCAACATACTGACCAAGAAATAGTGACTGTGGTGGCCACACTATACCTCAGAAGTTCCCCCATTTCTGGGACTAGTTTGTTGATTATATCATTATGGACTCCCCTTCTCAAGGAAGGATAACTTGAAAGTCTATAAAGGAAATTCCAAGCTCTCCACAATGTTGAATAAAGTCTTTGCACAATTGCATTCCAGGTTAATCATTTTTTTGTATGAACCTTCTTTCATTCCTATAAGCAAGTTCATTCCAAGGGTGTTTCACTCATACAGTGACTAAATCTGCTACATGAAATCCTAGGGAGCCCAAACTAAGAAAAATGTCTCTAAAGTCATTGGAGTCATATGTCAAGCAATAGTGTTTCCTTTTAGTACAAGCAATTAAATATAAATTTAATGGACTCTAAGGGATATTTACAAGACAGCACTGTTACATTAATTAGATGAGGACTTGAATTATGTGACCTCTGAAGGATCCTCAAATTCTTCATTAATCTTTGAATTCCAAATTTATAATATATATATGAATACAAATAATTACATATAATGGATATATAATAAAGTCATATAATTTTCCCATAATTGTGTTAAATAATAATGAAATCTTCCAACAGAACCTCCTTTTTTTCCCAGAATAAAGTTTACATAAAATTGTAGAGAGGTGCATTTGGATTATTAAATTTGTCACTAAAATAAATGAGAAATTATAGTTAAAATTAAATTGGTATACCTTTACCAAAATGTAAAAATGTATTCAATAATTAGAAAAGACTATTTGAATAATCTTGCATTTGCATTTTAAATGGAGCTTTACATTCTCTTTCATCCTTGTCCTCTGTTCCTGCTGCTGCTGTCAGCACTTTCCCTTCCTAGGAGAGTCTGGCCTCTATAAATGTGGTTAACTGCTTGACTAAGAAAATAAATTAAACTTTGAAGATGGTAATTTAAACTTCAGCTTATTCAATGGGGAACTAATGGAAAGAAGTGCATCAGGACTTCTCAGTCATGTGGCCTGTTTGCTGACTCAAATCTATTTTGCTTTTTCATGTTCTTTACAAATAAGTAGTTTTTATAACATTGTGTTTGACTTGTGGCAGTTAGAGGTATAATAAATAATCCCACATACATTCTTATTTCACTTTATAATATTTTTGAGTAAAACGTCAAACAATAAAGACACATACATATTTATTTTCTTAAATATGCAGAGTTCAGTTTATTATATCACTTAATAATTAAGTAATTTTGTTGTCTGGTTTTCCCATTTTTAATTTCATTTGTGCATACCTAAATTATTTATTCCAAATTATTGTAATGCACAGCTCATTTTACATGTACTCATAGCAGAAATTGAGAGGAAATAAATCATATGTGTTTCTATAAAATAAATGTGAACACTCTCAAAAGTCTCAACATGTTTTTTTTTCTTTGAAAAGTAGAATCTCAATAGTACCTAAATGGTTAAAAAAAATTGAAATAGAGAGTGAAGCAAATTTATCATCTTTGGTAGTTAGTAGAAAGTGGCAGAAGTTAATGACAGACAAGAAAATCATTGTAGCAGACTACAGAGTCTAAATAATACCATTACATAAATAATAAATAAAAATAATTTTATAGGAGTACCACATATATTAAAATGGTTGAAAGTACTTGTGGAGCCTTTTCTAATACTGTACTCAAAAATTTTTCAAACTTGTATAAAGATATACATGCATAGCCTCAAACAATAAATGCCTTAGAAGATAGTAGAGAAAGGGAGTTGTTTAAATTTACTTTGATTTTTTTAAAAAATAAATAGTCATAGAAGAACCAGTTTTCAAAAAAGACATTCTAATTTTATTTCATAAATTAAAAATAAATTATAAGATTCTGTCCAAACAGAAAGTGGTCAAAAAAGAAAAGGAGAAAAATGCAAATTATATATAGAATTGAATTGATTTCCAAAAAACTTAAGAATTCTTAAAATTTAATATGATAAACATCTCATTTACAAACTAGCAAAAGTCTTAAAAAGTTAATTCTCCACAGAAGATAAACTAGACAGCAATAAGTGTACAAAATACTGCTTAATAACATTGATCCAGAAGGAAATGTAATTCAGCTCTCTAATGATACACCATTTCATAAGCATGAGAATACTAACATTCAAAGACAAACATAAAATTAGTGCTTTTGAGTACTGGAAGTATTGGAGCCCTCACATATTAAGTATAGAATCAAATAAAATGTCCACTGAAGGAATGAATAAATATGAAAAATGTGGCTTGTGCACATAAAATCAAACCTGAGTTTTAGAAAAGAGAAGTTCAATAAAATTACACAGCAGGAACAAATTTCATAAACACATTCTTTGATAACTTGTGAAATCAATTATTGATATATTAGTGATAAGCAGTTGCAAAGTTTCAATCCTGAATTGTTCTTTAAGGAAAAAATGATTATATAGTGATGATTACAGTGATAGAATGTAAATGACTGTTTGCTAGGGGTTGAGATAACAGAATAAGGGTACTCTGTTACATTTGCACAGGGCTGTATTTGCAGAACACACAATTTGAAAAGATAAATAAATGTCAGTACCATTGTCACTTTAAGAGTTAATGATGTCAATTATTTTAGCAAAATAAAGTATAAAAATACAAAAAATCTGCAAGGCCTTTGAAGTTAATCATGGAGAACACTGCTGGAGAGCAAACATTAGGATACTCCTTACTCATACTTTAGAACCAAGAGGTATGCCTATCATATTATTAGAAATTCTGGAATTCTCTTATCCTTGATTTTTATATAATAGATTTCTTACCATGTGAATTAAAAGCTCCTCTTTCAACAGTTTTGTACTAGGATTAGAAAAAGCCCGCCATCAGCGGATATTTCCTGTGTTAGAAATGTAAATATATATCCACAGCTTTCACCACAAAGCTCTCAGTTTTGCCCATAAATACCATTGTCTTGATGATCACTTAAATGTTTTCGAAGTGGACCAGCAGCTTTACTAAGAAGTGGACTACAGTGATGAGATTCTCATGTAAGATGGGCAAGAATAAAGTCTTGTCATTTATAGCCTCTGGCAGTTTTAGATTAAAGAGAAAGATAAGAAAGAAAAACACTTATAGATCCTCCCTCTTTTTTCTCTCCATCTTTTTCTCTCCCCCTCTCTCTCTTGTTTTCTNGAGGAGAGCTTTCTGGGGGGGGGACCAGGGAGAGGAGAGAGGAAGGTTGGGGAGAGCTTGGGGAAGTGGGATGGTTGAGATTGAAAAAGGACGGTTATGGGAGCAGGAAAGAAGATATTTTAATTAAGGGAGCCATTTTGGGGTTGTCAAGAGGCTTGGATCTAGAGGGGTTCCCAGGTGTCCACGGGGATGTCCCCAGCCAAGACACTGGGCAGTGGAAGAGAGGGTGCCTGAATTGGCCTTGTCCCATAGTCACAATGATGAATATCTTGAATATCACCATAGAACCTTTGTCCGGCAACAGATGGAGATAGAGACA
>LOJH01022504.1:0-19876 GCA_001685095.1 Ellobius talpinus
AGTGTGGCAGTTTCTCAGGAAACTGGGAGTCAACCTATCTCAGGATCCAGCAATATCTGTATATCTCTGCGCAGGGCAGCAAGCCTTTGGCTGAGCGCCCTCCTCAGCAATTTTATGTTGCTTCTTGGCACTGAAGGGCATTTATGACCGTCGGAAAGGGCAAGGCTACTGAAGTGCCCTTAGGTAAGCTATATGGTTGATTCTCAAATCACAAGGTAAGTCTCTCCTATGTGATTCAAGTCACTGATGAATCTAACAAAGCCCTTGTTACTGGTTTCATGTAGTTGAACCCATAAGGAAAGATAGTCATTTCTAATGGAAGCTTCAGTTCACTTCATGTACATGGAGCCATAAAATCCTGATTTAATAAGCAGAAAAGGGTTATCATGTCTAACAACAAACGTGTTGCCCTAAAACACCCCAGTGAACCCATGAGGGGGTGAAAACAAGTCCTCCTGCTTCTGGTAGAGGTGGTAGGTGACTGCCTTATAGACGAAGTATGTACAAAGTAGAATATATGCTGTGACATAGTAGACTCTATGCTGTGACAAGGGGCAGCACATGCCTGTCCCGACCTAGGCTTTTCTTATTTACCTAATGGCAGAGTTGCGGACTGGTCTTTGTGTTGAGCTTCTTTTTCTTGTTCACCTTTCAGGACTGCTACAGCTTCAGCCGTGACTACTTGAACTATCCTCGCAGACACTTCTTCTGCAAATAAACAGGAGCAAAAGATCATATAGTGACCAGTAGTCCAACCGGAGAGCTTCGAGAATTGATCAACAGTATTTAAAGAGATCAACTTTAGGATTTGGGGATTCTCAGATACATTAATTGTTCAATGCAAGTCTAGCATTTAAAAGCACAATTATCATTAGCTTTATGTGACAAAATTATAACTCAACATTGCTACAATATTTCAATCTTTTGTGCAGGACTGCATGTTGGTATCAACCAAAAATTACTTTAATTGTTTATAACATGATAGAACTTGAGACATGCAGAATGGATTCATACAAAATAGACAAAATGACATTGTGGGCATTTTATAAAGGAGTTTTAAAACAGTCTAAGTAGAGACAATGAAGTAGAGAATTGAAGGCATGCATGCCCCTGGTCCATGTTGTCAGATTCACCCTTCACAAACGCACTGTAACACATTATCATGTTTCATTGGTGACCAGTAACTTAGTTTCTATTTATTTTGGAAAAGAAATCCTAAGAAATTTGAATTTTTTATTTTTGTTTAGGGGAAAGCTAATTTAGAAATGTATTTTTGGTTTCCAGTGAACATAATTTATGAATGAGGGGACTTTATTTTTGTACACGTTTAGTATATTTGTCAGAAAATAATTTTTAACATGATCTTGGAAGGCTTGTTAAACTTTCATATTTCTTAAAAAAATATCAGGAGTTGGATATGTAGTTAAGTGATACAGTGTTTGCCTTGTACGCATAATACTTTGGGTTCAACACCCAGCATCCATTTTTGATTTAAAAAATTCTATTTTAAGACTAATCTGATAACATATGAGGAAGCCAAGTTCATATTGGGTTAACTAATGTGTTATGGTTGTTTGGAATAATAAAATTATTAAATATTTTCAAATAGAAAACTATATGCCTTCTATTCAAAACTTCACTGTATTTGGAAAAATGACCATGACTGGGAGCTCTGAGGGTTTCATATGGTCCGGTGAATTTATAATCTTTCTTGAAAGAGGCAAAGTAATTTATCAACAAGATATTAATGGTAGTTTTACCTACAAAGCAAGGGATGGCTTTTTCTTTTCTCAGCAGAAATGTAATTAGATCTCTCCTGGGTGATTCTGTGTCCCCATTGCCTGGCTCTTGGGAAAAGAGCAAATTCACTCAGGGTTTGGGTTAGCTCACGGATAATTGAGAATAAATGTACCAAAGAAGCACAAATGATCAAGAATCAAACTAATAAAAGTGAAATTATAAAGACTCTTGTCTTATATATATGCTCTCATTATTTTCATATATTTAATCATGTATGACATCGTTCATTCATCCTATATGTCTATTGCTTCCATCCATCTATCTACTCACCCATCCACCCACGAACCATATTTTTTTACCTTTTTAAGGGGAAACTATCCTTTAGGATAAGTTTTTAAGGAACTATTAAGGTCTTAGTTCGGTAGAATATAGGTTTGTACTGAAGAATTTCTACTGTCTAGTTATTTTATCCTGATAAATTCACTAGAACTCACAAAATGGAACAAGTCATAGCCTTTAGTGCATGGGATGATGTAGGATCTCCGCTAGGTAATTACATAATATGTAATATACAGCATGCCAAGAATCCTTGATGAAAGAGAGATGTCCAGATGGTTCTTACCACTTCAGTATCTCACTAGCAGCCATGACAGTATATTCTGAGAGACTAGTCCCACTAGGCTAGCATTATTATGACTATCTCTTGATACCATAACTCATTGTTGTTAATATTTGTGTCTATAATGATGGTCAGAAGAAGTATTTTTCAAAGACAAAGTTTTGAAGGAAGAAAACACTTTTTTTTGCTTTCTCTTGTTTCTCTTTCTTTTCTCTCTCTCTCTCATTTTCTGCTCTCAAACCTGGTTGCATAAATCCTGGGGTCCCAACTATTCGGAATCCCTATCATCAAGTCCAACTCTGGACTATCACCTAGATGGAGTGCCAAAGAACTAGCTGGCCTGAAAACTCACTAGAATAATTAGCAGCAGGACATCTTCTGTAGTTAAGAGAGCAAAAGACATTGTTTTCATTGTTTATTTTCTCCAACTTCTCTTTTTCTTTTTCAAATACATATACAATTTATGACTAGAAATTGGCTGCTGAGAGGATTAAAAACAATGTATTATACATAAATTAATTATCAACCATAAACAATTGAAAGGTAATATTGACTTCTATAGTTGAAAGTTTAATACTGCTTATTGTAAATAGCTATTTTGAAAGCCTCAATCATTTATTTTTGAACTTCAAAACTTTTTGGGAAGTGAAGTTTTTTTAGTTTATGCTATAAATTACATTTGTCAAGGAGTATGTGTGATGTTTTCTCGTTTGTGAATGTTAGAATGTTTTGTGAATTAACATCAATTTAGCACTGGAGAAGTTACTAGTAGTTGACTAGTTTTTGAATGTTAACCTTGTGATAGTCTATTTTATCATTAATGTCAACATGACAATGAGTTTCTACAGGCAATGAAAATAGCTTGGCTGTAAAGTCAGGTTAGAGCCAAGAAAAGTTCATAAGAAAAACTTGTATAACAAAAAAGAAAACTCAGAAATAACTCAAGTACATCTGATTACAAACTACTTAGAAGGAACATTAAGGGTAACTCCTCTGGATCTAATTTGCATAGCATTTTACAAAGTTGTAAAATTGTTGACTATTGGATAGTATGAAAATACATGACATAAAGATATAGGATGAGAAGCATAGAGACAGGTCGTCAGTTAGGAAAATATTTGGAATACCTCCTTGGTAGCACAGGCTACCAGACATTGTATCAGGCTTTTGTCTCTTACAAAAGGTGTCTCAGTTAACCTTGCACCACTGTGCTACTGTACAGCTCAGCACTTACAGCTGCTCCAGGCCCTTGTTTTCCTCCTGCAGACTACCCACACCACACCATCCTGAGGACATTATTGTATCAGTCTTCATCATGGTAGAATTTTAAAGGCAGGCCCAGGATCTGGGCATGGTGCATCTTCATACTACAGTTACTGTGATTTTAGCCTACTAAAACCGAATTAATTAATAAAATTGATGGAGTTGACAACTTTTCAACAGCTCTGAAAATTCTAAGCTGCGTCTTGAGTGAAGATGGAGCATTGTTGGTAGACTCAATAAGTGTTGAATGTGCAGCCTGTGGATCTGGATCAGGACCAGCTGTGCCTCCTTGAACATGCAATGGTTCACCAGTTAGACTGTGAACACAAAATCCAGGCAAATCGGCATATGCCCGGACACATATTTTTGTTGATTTCTTGCAGCTTGTTAAAAGTGAACCAAGATGCATCGACAGTAAATTCAACCATATGGCTATAAAAAAACCACTAAATGTTTCTGCTTGGAAGTGTCGTGGGTACAATAATGGTGTGTTAAAAGAAATGACAAATCAGTCTACCGTACACTTGGTGAAAAAGGAAAACAAAACAATTTAAGACAGAATGCTCCTGTCAAGAAGCTTTTTCTCAGTAGGGTACAAAATGGTTGCCTAGGAAACCGATGTTAATCGCTGCTGCTGCTGCTGCTGGAATCTAGTCAACAAGGAAAGCACTGTGTAGTTCGCAGTGCTCTGCTAAACAAACACCCTCCATAAATTCATGAAGAGGGAAAAAAGGAAAATTCCTTGCTTCTTGCTTAATTTGGAGAGTAAATGGCTCCTATGAAAGTATTTTCTTGAATCCACTAGTCATGAAAGCATTTAAAGAACAGATTGTTGGAGAGTTTTGTTTGTTTGCTTTCCTGGCATCTTTGCATTAATTAAGGAACCCGGCATTGAAATAGCCCACCCTTCAGACCTCTGCTGATGCACAGCATCACTATGGCAACACTGCAGCTGCATAGCTTTGCTCAGCAGCCCTTTCTTCTGAATATTTCTTCTAAGAATACTGATCAAAACAAGGCTCCACCTATTTAAGAGGGCAAGTACATTGTAAGTAGAGTCAACTTATAAAGACAGACATTTAAGAAAAGAGATCAGAGTTGTATAGAGTTCAATTACTTGGTTTTTGTTTTCTGGAAGGGGTTTATTTTGTGTCTATTTCAGACAATGTAAGAAAGCTTAGCCATTCCTGGGACAGACAAAAATGTTGCTCCCCTGCACACAACTGTTTTTGAAGTCCAAGGTAATATTATGGAAGGACATGTTTCGTTTGTCTTCATTCTTATTTTCCCAAAGTGGCCACAGATTATTGACTGATTCTTCTATGGCCACTCATAAAGCCTCTCTTTGATAGCCATGTCCAAATCAGTAGGGATTATGGTCATAGGAAGATTTCCCTTTCTCTTTTCAAAAAATATTTTAAAATTATGTGTATGAAAAAATTTCATGTACGTGTGTATTTCTACATGTGGATATATGTAAGTGATGGTTTGGATCTCCTGGATCTGGAATTAGAGTCAGTTGTGAGCCATCTGATTAGATGCTGGGATTTGAACTCAGGTCCTCTGTAAGAGCAGCACACATTGCACTCTTAATTGCTGAGTTATTGGTCTAACCCTTCCCACTCTCTCTATTCCTACCTCAATTTATATGTTCAAAGCCATCATCCTACCTAGAGTATACCCTGGCATACTCAAATGAGTTCTTTAGAGATTTAACTGGGCTGCCCTGATTTTCAAATTTGGTTAAGGAGGAAGGTATAACAAATTAAGATAAATAGCAGTGAGGGAAGACTACAGCATGAGGATGGTAATGCATTGAGTTAAAAGTAATTAGACCAGCGTAGATCAGAAACAACACCTTCTGGGAAATTTTATTTCTAAATCTAGTGTCCAAGATAGAATAGAAGGAAAAATATTTAAGTAAAAGACACATAGTTAAGTGAATATGGTCCCAATCTAGCTTTATACTTATACTTTCTAGTTTAAGGTTTGGGGACTGATTTCTAGTCTTATTATACATATACATATTTATGATGTTACTTGGAGTTTTTATAAAATAGAAACGTGATAATCAAGTAAAGTATAATATTTTACTCATCCAAAAAATTGGGTAAACATAAAATTAATGAAGAATTTACTCCTTGAAAATTTCAAACAGCTTGTATCACAACAAATTAAATATAATATTTTTTAGCATTCATTGGGGTACTGATAACACCAAATATGGGATTTAAATGTTCTATGTTATTACTTATTAAAAATGCAATATTCTTTGCAGGCTTTTGAAAACTTGTAGTGTCTTCTCTGTTAGATCTTGAAACATACTATACTGTCAAATGACTGAAGTGTAAAATATTATTAGAAACATTAATGTGAAGATAAATTATTAGTAAAACAATGAGAGCTGGAATAAATATACCCTTAAAAAGAATAACTGTGGGATACACAGAACATATATGTATGTGCATGCATGTGCCCATCTATGAGTGTCAGCACTAAACTATGCAGGACTTCCTTCCGGCTTTAAAGGGCTCATCTCTGAACACCACAAAAGCCTTGGGCACCAGGAGTGAAGGTAGGCTTTCATCTCATGATAGAAGTAATGTTTCTGCAGCTACAAAACGCAGAAATGACTGGGGGCAACAACATGATAAAAAGGAAACAAATATAATTCCTTCTATATCAGAAATAGTCTTTACTAGTTACCTATGTTATGTTTATAGCTTTTTCTATCGTAACCAGTGTTATAGTTATATGGTTTAAACCATTAAGTTAGTGAACACTTGCTTCCTTTCTCTTGCTTATCAGCATAACTTGATCAAGTTTTGGAAGCTCTTACATAATTTAAGAATCCCTATATAGATAAATTATTTTGTTCACTCAGTCATCATACAGAGAAGGCAACATGACATCAGCATAAATGCAGTTTGATTAAATGTTCAGTCCTAACATATTTCTGGTAATGAATCTGCCATTCTCAGCAGCAACATCAGCTTTGCATCATGAGTTACAAACTAAACAAGTGATTGTCCATAGTCTAACCACACATTTTATTTTAGACACAGAAACTGTATAAAGTATTCATACATATTTTCTTTGTACTAGCACTTGAAGGGATTTTATTATATGTTACTTGTATTCTTTATATTTTCAAAATATAATGACATATATACATAATCACTGTTCACAATCTTAAAAACTACAATAAAATTAGGAGAATTGAAATACCTATGGTAAAAAAATGAGCGGAATATGCCTCTATTATTAATAATATAATTAAATAAAAGTTCAGCCCAGCCACAGCACAATGTAAGTGGATACCTTCACTGGAATCTTCCAGACAAGTACAACTGATGAACAATAAACACATTCTGCTAGGACCGACCAATTAGTATGACCAATTAGGAATGACTTTCCAAGAGCATAGTTTTAAGTAGGAAAAGAAATGTAACATTCAATATTGCCTTTGTAGTTGATATAATCATCAAAATAAAAAGAAAAGCCTTTGATGATTTCTAAAAATTTTTGTGAAAAATATTCTAAAGCAATGATTAATTTTTTGTGGAATTAAATTCAACTGTAAGATTTATGAAAGATATGTAAAAAACAAGCAGTAGTAGACTAAAAAAATCTGTACAAACTTACAAATGTCATAATATATATCCAGGGGAGTCACTTAAATAAAAGTTTGCACAGATGATTTTGCTTCAATGTTATTTACTTTTCTCAATCTCTATTAATATTTAGGCATATTTCAATTTCTATTACTTCATTTATCCTTTGACTAGGAGTCCAGCAGAGAGAGAAGGGTGCATGCACTTTGATGGAGTAATAGAGTGAGGATGGAAGATAATTGGCTATCAGGGTGGGCATGCTGTAGGGAAAGGTGAGCAGGCTTTGTAAGAGGGAAGTGGATGAGCAGTGTAATATGGGCTCTTGACCACTGATAACTTAAAGACATCAAGGAAAGAGAATAGAGAAAGCCATCAGAAAAGTGCTCAAGGCAGGTTTGGTTTCCTTCTGAACTTTGCTTAGGGCAGTAGAAAGATGATGTTGTAGCTTATGCTGTACTCTACAATCACAGACAGAGATTGATTTAGTAAGGGGATCAGAAGCCTATGGAAGACGTTTATGGAGCTTCCTGAGAATATGGAAACTCAAATTTCCCATGAAATCCTACAACTTTCGTATGAAAATATCATCGATAACCGATTCCTGTTTCTAAGAGCATACCCAAGCCTGACTGGTTTCTCTAACTTGAAGAACCACTAATCCCCAGTGTCCACAGTCACCTCCCATTCCTCCAAAGTGTTTTACATGAATTGGTAGTGTGGGCTTACTTTCTTATAGAAAAGGGAAAGAAAAAACACTGCCAAGGACCCACCTTTGCTCCCCTTTTTTTTTCAATTTTTTCATTATGTAACTGGGAAAAGTAACATGAAACAAAGGTGGAATGACTTGGTTCAACAAAATTCATAGAAAGAAAAGTTTTTAATATAGTACTATACTGACTAGTGACTCATCTGAAAACCTGTAGACCATAGTGGAAGGAATATCTCAATGTTGTAATTAAGACTATCTCAATGTTTTAATAAAATCGTTTCTAAATTATTGTATAACAATTGGTTAACTGATTTTTCCATTGGATCTGGTGAAGACTGAGACCCTGTACCTCTGTAGAGGGTTCACTTTCCCTTCTGTCACTCCAGAGAATTGAGGCGCAGAGGACTCAGAACATTTCCTCTTAGTGAAGACAAGCTCAATATTTTCTCAATGTAATTTATAATGGAGGATACATTTTTAAATTTGTGAACTGATACTGGTCATAAAATGTGAATTCCCCTTTGACACCAACAGCCAAGTTCTTGAGCATAATCCCAAATGTACTTGGATCAGATGTACAAGTTCAATGTGGTCCAGTGAGAACTGAATACTTTCTTACAATATGTTGACAGGTCACTGCATGAAAACGGGATGACTGTTTCCCAACTAAATGAAGTTGCCCTCCTAAACTATGCTTTTCATAGTGGCAACATTTTGGGTTGCAATGTAATCATTTGTTTCCTATAATAATAAAGACTTAGAAGAGTTAGGCAAGAAATGGCCCAAAGACAATATCTAACGTGCTTTATGATACTGTTTCAACATAGTGCCCTTTTTTCTTTTCTTTCTTTTTTTTGAGGAAAAGTTCAATTTTCACAGCTCATTGGTGTCTATCCATAGTCCCCATGTCAATGAAAAACAAAAAAAGGGGTTGGGGAGAAAGAAAAGCTAAGAAGTTTTTACATCTCAACATGTATGTCATCTTTCAGAACAGCACCAAGAACAGCAACTGCAGTCTAGTGGGATTTATTTTTCAGTACTGGGGATTAAACCCAGGCTCTCACACATCCGGGCAGTGAGACTTCACTGGGATCCATTCCAATCCTCATCTAGTCTTTTCAATGTTTCAGGGCTTTGCTCCACTTTTTAAAGGAAGGGGATGCGTTTGGGCATGTAAATAAAACACGCTCCAAGGAGAACACATAGTCAGTCAATTCTTTGACCTTCTTTGCTGCTTATAAAGGAAACAGGTGTTTGTAATTCAACTTATGCAAAAAGAAAAGAAAATGATACATTGCAGGAAGCCCTCTTTAAACAACGAGTTAAAATAAATCCATAATAAAAAAACCCCACATTTTCCTAGAATTGGGATGTAGGTCACAGTAGAGGTTACTTATAAGAACAAGGTCCTAGGTACAGTGCTCAGTCCTGTCTACAAGCAAAACTTATCTTTCCTATAGTCCATGTATAATTTCCCTATTTCAATATAGAAGTACTGTTTACATTCTAAACCCTTACCATTTGCAAGTCATTTTATAGACCCAGAGATGAAACAGGGAAAATGGACATCACTCAGTTTTTGCTGAGATGACTTTCAAAATCAGGGTATTAGTTTTCCATGTCAGTATCACTACACTGCTCTAAATGAGTACAATTAAGCCCATGATGGAGAACATACAACGTGCTTCAAGGCTCAGGCCATCCTTTAATCAGGATTGGGATTTGCTGTGTTCTTGACCCACAACACCAAATCAGTCTTTACCTTACAACCAGAGGATCCAAAAAACTTGCATGTCTGTGTTCCCATCTCAAGTTATTTTTTGGAAATTTCCAATCCAGGTCAATGTTACATTGGGCTTAATTTTGTAAAACTGAAAATAGAGAACTACTGGGCATCTGTATGATTCCTATCTGTTAGAATTTTATGTCTCTCAGAAGTTTGCTGATCTTAACTTTTCATATTATTTCCCATTTGGGAATTATCAAGCAAATGTCTCTGATTAGATGTTACATATTTTTGTTATTCCCAACTCTCTAACCCTAACACCCATTATTAGAGAAAGTCACTTCTGGTAGCATTTCTCCCACAAAGCATTACAGAGATACTTTTAAATGTTTTTCTGCTGAAACCAGCAGCTCTCGTCTCTTTAGAATGAATCCAGCCCCGTCTCAAAGATTCTCAATTTATTCTTTCATTGGCAGTATATTGTTCTAATTCAGTATTTCCCACAAATTCATTACTCACACTGCAGTATTCTTGCTGGAGCACAATTTTGTCTATGTGATTCTCATTCTTAACTCTACACATGGATTCTCAATCTCTTTCTATATTAACTAAAATATTTATTAGCACCCACACCAGAAAAGAGAGTAATATATGTCAAAGGAAGAGAGAAAAGCAAAGTACAAATTCAAACATTTACAATCTTGGAATAAAAACTAGTTAATAAATAACCTCAGTAGATGGACACCTGAAGGGTGATCTTAGCAACATATAACCATAGTCCGTACAGGTGTTTCTGAAAGCCTCACCAGAGAATGAGAGCACAGTAGCTCTCTGCCTTTGCTGGTGGACTTCTGAGAACCCTTCTCGAATGCTTCCCCATTATGCCACACAACACTGCTCTAGAATGAAATCATCACAGACTGGCATGGTACTGTGCAACTGTGATACAAAAAGAAGGTTTTAGTTCATTGAGAGGGCTGATCATTCAGGCTGGAGAAGCCTTTTAAGAAAGGCAGAACGCATTTGCCAGTACAGCCCTGATCTGTACTTTCAATTTAGACTCAAGTCTGATTTCAGGATGCTCTACTATAGATGTGTTCCCCCCACCCCCTGGAGTTTTGATCCTTCCTACCTTATCTACCTGAGTTTAATGCTTTGTGAAATTCTGAGTATCTTTGCAATACATTTTAAATATTGCCTTCTTGCTTTCATATTTGTATTCTAGTAAGCACCTAGTATTTGCATAGCGGTTAAAAGTTGAAGGAAAGCCCAAAGGCACACACTGTTTTTTTGTTTTTGTTTTTTTTTTAAGGTTCGATCTGTATTTTTTATGAGTGTAGTTGAACAGTGTGGCTCCTGTTCTGAGAGTTGCTGCATAGTGAGCTGGTAGCATGCGGTTCAGTCTTTTCTCCCGGGATTCACAACGCCTGGTCAGATAAGACTAACAGTACCAGGGTTGTAAAGCGGTGCCAGTTGTTCTGTTCATCTACTCCTGATATGAATTTCCATCTTCCCCCAGAGCAGGTGCAAATGCTCTTTGTAATGTGCTAAGGAAGCATGAAGGTACCAGGAGGAAGGGAAGAGCTCTACACACCAAAGCAGAAAATCAGTGCATCTAGGTAGCTTGTGGAAAAAAGGGGAGTGTCGATTGAGAAATATTCCCCATCTACTCAGTACCCTTCCAACTGCAACGAAAACTAAAGCCCAGATACTTGTCATTAAGTGCCAGATACTTCTGATAAAAACTAGCAATATTGTCAAAGTATGTATATATTTATGAATGCATGGACATGAACATCTATTCCACTATAAAAATTTAAATAACACATTATTGCTTGATGATTCATAAATTCTCAAGATACCTGGAAAATTATTGTTGAAAATACTACATTTTTTTCTTTTCCAATCTCTCCTTCCTTTACTTCATCCCTCCCTTCTCTATGTCCTTTTTTTGGTTTGTGAGGAAAGAATACTTACAAATAAAGGGAATATCAAAAGGTCTTCTATACTATTAATCAAATAAAAGGCTTACCAAAGTCTAGAAATGAATCTCAGAAGAGCCACTTCCTTCACTTATTATTTTCCCATATTCATTTTAAATGAAAAAGATCTTATGAACTGAAAAGAATTTTTCTCTAAATGGAGATTTTTCTTAACCATCAGAGATTGGAAAGCAATGAAAGAAATCACAATGAGAAAAGACAACAGCAAATTAGAAAGGAGAAAACACAGTAAGACTTTAGAAAACACAGAATAGGGGAAAGTTTCAAAAACATAAAATATAATTACATTATACTTATATGTAATATGATATATATATATATGTATGGGTGTATGTATGTGTAAGCATGTGTGTATATATATGTATGTGTATATGTGTGTGAATGTGTGCATGTGTTGTGT
Source organism: Ellobius talpinus (assembly GCA_001685095.1). Classification (NCBI taxonomy): domain Eukaryota; kingdom Metazoa; phylum Chordata; class Mammalia; order Rodentia; family Cricetidae; genus Ellobius; species Ellobius talpinus. Next base: position 12,075 of record LOJH01022504.1, read on the forward strand.
GTGTTGTATGCGTGTATGTGTATGTAGAGCTTTGCTTATCACAACTCAAAAGTCTGAAGGTATTTAAAAATTCCAAAAAAAGAAAATAATATTCCAATTTGTTGAGTCATTGGGTTTAATAAAAGCAGTCTTGAGAAACTGATTTTTTTCTAACATTTTGATTCAGAATTACTGGCTTAAGACAATGTCATCTCACTCTGACTGAGAAGCAAACATTATGGGACAAGCACCATGCAACTGCATGTTTAAATGAGAAACTTTTTTCAGTGTGCATCCTTTCCTCTATTTTGTAAGCCATAGAAAGATCTAACTGGGATTACCTGGTATATAGAAGCCCATCCCTACCCGGAAGCAAGAGTCAGCATTCTTTATGACCCTGTTCATGTAATCTGGGCCCGATAGGCTCAGAGCCAGTAGGCATCAACATAAGCCACATAGTATGACAGAAATGAACACCCACACCCACTTCATCTGCTAGAGACCACGGCGGACAAAGCAAACAACATATACAAACCTTGTGGAACTGTCTTAATTAAAACAAAACAAAACAAAACAAAAAACCCACCTCTCTCTCATTCTTTCTAGCCCAAATGCCTAACCTTCATGAGGAAAACACAGAAAAGGTCCACATTTTCTGGTTTCATCCACCGGTGCCGCCAGGCCTGACGCTTTGCAGTAAGGCTGTGTGTTTTTCTGCAGATCCACCCTTGAATGCTAAGTAACTGCTCTGCACACGCCTCTCTCTGCGGAGCTCAGGGAAATGGCAGCCAGAGCAATGAGTGGTTGGCATGGCAACAAGAAGAAGAAAATCTGCAGCCTTTTGTATTGTTAGAACTGCTTGTTTATTTGCCTCAGGGACTGATGAGGATAGCTTTAGTCATTTTGCTGGAGAAATGGCACTGCACTATTTGGCTCTGTATAATTAATAAAGTACAAGCCATAGATCGTATCTTAAAGGGGATCTCTATTTAGAAATGGAGGCAGGGAGGATGGGGGTAACAAAAAGCAGGCTTCACTTTCCTAAGATATCAAAGGGAGAGCAGAGAGAAGGTTAGAGCTATCTGCTGTTTTCATATGAGTGATGTCAACCTTGCCCCCATCACCCCATCATGTACTTTCCAGCTTCAATATGTAATCTCTGCAACAATAAATGTATTGCCTGGGTCTGCCTGTCATGGGGTTGCTTGAGTGATGGGGATGTTAAAATATAGGGAAGGCTATGCTATCTCCTGGGTAGGGGGCAGATCCAGAAATATAGACATGTCAGGAAAAAAAGGCATCGTAGGGAATAGTTAGGAGTAAGGTAAAGCAATACCCTTCAATTTTTATATTGACCTCAAGTGATACCCAAAAGAGAACCAGTTCATTCCATGACTTGTTTTGTCCCTATTGGCATTCAAACACCATGCCTGAGGTCAGTTGAAGTCACCAAAGTCTGCTTTTGATCACTTGCATATATTGACACCTATAAAAGTCTTTTTCTTCTTTTCCTCCTTTCTTTCTCCACTTAGGAGGAAACTGAGAATCACACCTAGGATTTTATGCCATGGACCCGGAGTGTACCTGTGAGTTATGTAAGAGAAATGCGCAAATGCTCTTAGGGGTTGACTACACTTGAGGAGGGTTAGATGTGAAGGCTCATCTTCTAGATTCCTTCCAAATAACCATTGTATTATTTAAAACGATGGCAAGGGAATGGCCAGGTTCCAGTAATGTTTTTCAACAAAGGACAAATGCTAATATTTACAAGATTAATTCTGAGAGCCAAGAAAAATAACCTTAATCTAAAGAAATCTTGAAAGCCTCGACAGTCAGCAGTCTGCTTAGAAGGTAAATAAATGATAAAGCATACACAAAATTTACATGTCTTTTCTTGGGGAATGGAGTGCTCAGAATGAAACCAAGTTTCACAGGGTTCCTGGTCATTGGGTTCTTCATCCAACACCCTCATCTTCTAAATGTTCATCTCTGAATAACTCTTTTAAGCAGTCTGTGCCCTAATTTTCTCATTTGAAAATGAAAACATGAATGACAGATATCTCTGGAGACATCTCAAAATGGCAAAATTGATCAAAATAGTGTACAAACTGGAGAGCCACGTGGAAACTGTGATGCTATACAAATTTCCAAGCTGTGGTTCTAAGTACACAATTATCCTTGATGGCTGAAAGATCCCTGTAACATCAACACATTGTTCAGGGTCCTTACATAAAATGCCATGTTTGCTTGAAGCCTCTGAAATCCTCCTATATGCTTTAAATCATCTCTAGACTGTGTATATTACTGGATACAGTCTATAAATTCTATATTAATAATGACTATACTGTATTGCATAAGGAACAATCAATAGCAGAAATATCCTTATCCTCTCCAAACACCATTTCTTTCAAGTTCATTTAATTCACAGTTGGCTCTACCCATGGATGTCAATAAGGACAAGGAGAGCAGGCTCCAGTTTTTCAAGCAACCCTTGAGGAATGAAAGGGCGCCAGAGACTTTTCTATCTCTGGACAGGTAATAGTGCTCAGAGCAAGGTGAGCAATGCAGAATCAATACTTTGCAGATCTGGCTTTTTCAATCAGAAAACATTATATTAAAATTATTTCATAATTAGATGCAGTAAGGGTAACATTCTATGCCTTAGATATCAGGACACCAAATGAAGTGACAGTCAGTTATATTGCCAAGTCACAAACATACTATGGGAACCATGTGTCCACATCCTTAAAATGTCACTTGAAAGGTAACTTTAAACTTCCACTTCCTATAATGATGTTCAGATCAAAGTTTTATAGATTTTTAGATACAAAGATTTATAGATTTTTATAGATACAAATCAACCCTTTTGTCTTTTTGCAAGTTACTTCATGCTATCTTAATATGAATTCTAATAAAACTTTGAGCCTTGCTCCTGCATAAGAAACTTATGGATGATGTGTTTGATTGTCATTCTGACTCAAAACTCCATGGAAGTCAAAATGTATTTCATTGCTTTCTTCAATAAAGTGCAAAAGTAAGGAAGGGATTATTACAAGACATTTTTTCTTCTCAATTATGCTTTGGAAAACAATTTTAAAAGACAAAAACTACCCTTTGATTAGGCAGCTTGATTCTGAATACCTTCACATGTTTTTACAAGTTCCTGTGTGTCCTTTAAAAAGGACAGAGAAATAAATCATCAAAATTAGAGTTGAGAAAATAATTCCACCCATCTTTCTATGGGCTCATTTTATGTTGTATGGCAGGAAACATCTAGGCAAGTGTAAAAGAAAATACAATTAAAATATCATTGCCTTCTAACACATCCTGCTTTCCAATACTGGTCTCAATGCACAAGAACAAAGAGAAGTTGACCATGGATATGCATTTTTAAAAAGTGTCAAAGCCCATACATAAAAAAGAATATTCAAGCAGTGCATGACAAAGTAGGGAACAAGGCTGAAGGGGCCCAGTCTTAGGGAGACAGAGCTTCCATTCTTAATTCTGTTATAGAGAGGTTACAAACTCAGGTAAAAGACTTCTGAAAGTGAAGAGACAACCAAGAAGGAAGCAAAAGAAACATTTTTGAGTCAACTAGGAATTTCCTGGTCACTACAATCATAGCTGAGGACACTGAGGAGGGTTTTATGTGAAGAGTTTTGTTTTTGAAGATTATATTTTATGGAATAAATGTGATATACTTCTACACTGTAGGTGAATTAATAAAAAGAGCTCTTTGGTCCTTCTTGAAATGCTTACCTCCAAATATAATGCCAGTTCCAGTGAAGTCACCACCCTCAAGGCATAGCATTTTAAAAATGGCATATTTGAGATTTAGGAGTATTTGCATACCCAGGTGATGATTTGTAACACATATTTTAAGGAAATTATCTATAAATCATCAATGAAAATAGCTATTATTTTATTAAACTTGTTTGGGAAGAAGCTGATTATTGATTTATCACTGGAGCATTTCTGTAAATATGAGGAAACCAAGTTTTATATTCATCTATCACTATAGCTTTCCACACTTGCACATCTTAGAGGCTCAGTAATTGGCCTGTTATTTTTTTAGAAAAGAGTTAGTTTAAAAATCACACCATAGTTTAGGCTGAAAACATCACTATGGCAACCCACAGATGACGATGTACCACCTCTGTCACTGTGAGCACACATATGAATACTTAGAAATTGATTTCTCTAGGATAACACAAGACTCATTTGATTCATGTTGAGAGAATTGCACAATAAACCCTGGAAGTTCCTGATGACATCACACAAAAGAAATACTTGTGAGTTGGATATAATATCTTCTCAAGGAAGCTGGCAAGACACACTGACCTGACAAATAGATTTTTCTGAGCTGTTAAATACTTCATTAAGATCACTGAATAAATAGGATATTGCATGATACTAGTTGTCCATGGCTTGAACAAGCATACTATATACAGTAATTTTTCTATATTGCATTGTATTGCTCCATGGTAGTCTATAAGGGTTGTGTGTTGAGTATCTAAAAGACATAGTTAGCCTGACATGGTGGCTTATGCCTATAATACTGGCACTTGGGAAGCTGAGATAAGGGAATACCCTTGACTTTAAGTAGACTCTGAACTATACAGTAAGTTCAAGGACAGCTTGAGTGGTATTCTCAAAAACAAAAACAAACACAAAAACGAACCAACAGGAGTGTAACAACAAAGGACTCTAAAATCAGGGATGAAAGTATAGTTTTCAAGTTAATTTGAAAAAGACTGTCTTTGCATTTGCCTATTCATACCATTGCTGGTCCAGCACACATGTATTGAACACTGCAGCTATAAAGCCAGGGGCTGCAGGATGTGATAAGGACACCATTATATCTTTCCTTCTTTCTAACCATGATGCTGTAGCTTGCCCTCATCCCCTTATGCATCAAACCTATCAGAGTCCTTTCAGTGGGAAGTCCCACCCTCAGGAAGCTGCACTGTATTCAGCCAGAGATAAAAAGTCCTTGTTCAAGAGTGTCACCACCACTGCTACCCACAATGATGGTAGCTAACAGATACTATGTCTTGGAACACTGGCTTTGTACACTCTATACTATTTTATAATCCTCACTGTAACCCTGAAAGGCAGGCCTATTTTCATATCATTTTCAATCACAGTGTCTTATTAATAAGATGTATGTCTCCTTGGAGCCCTACATAGCTTCTGAGTTTCCTGGTTCAGTCAAGAAATACATCCAATCTCTTTTCCCATTCTCATGGAATTCTGCAGGGTTTTCATGGAATTCCCAGAGGCTTTGTATCAGAGCAACTGCAGAGGATTCAACTTAGTGAAGAAGACATAATCTTTAAGAGGGAGACAGCCTGTGCTAATGGTGAACCATCCCCAAGCTAATGGCTTCTGCAGTGTTTAACAGGCAAAGCTACCCTGTACTTCAAGGAATACTTATACTATCTTTGTATAACCCTGTGAATTTATTTGGCAACTCAGAAGATATTTGGAAAATTTTTCCCTAAGTAAAAACAATCCCTTTTAAACATCACCTTTCCATATTTCTCATCTGAAAGGCTGATGGGGTGCTTTTCACCATTCTTTCTACAATAAAAAGAAATATGCCTCTCTAATCAAGCCCTTGGACTTAGTCACTCCCAATGTTACTTAAGCTAATAAGAAGAAAACATTTTTCCCCCAATGGGTTAAAATACTACTGTTCATAGCAAAATATCCATGCACTGAGTGTTTTGCCCATAAAAATTAGGGTAGTAAAAATTATGCTGAGAAACAATATCAAGACTACAATCAAGTTGGAGAAGTCATACTAACTGCCATGGTGCTTGGTGCATGGCTCGCAAGGGCATTGATTCCTCCTAATCGGGCTCTCATTCTTGAAAAGTGACCAGCTGCTGCAAATTAATTCACTTGCAGAGCAACCCGACTCCAAAGCATAAAGAAGTCCTTGTGGCCCCTCAGTTACCTGCTGTTTCTCTGTCAGCCGAGGTCAGCTCTCCGTTGATCCCGTTCTCTTTGGTATCTGAATAGGTGCCCTGTGACCCGTGCTCCCCAAAGGCGCCCTCCTCCTCCTCTCTGTATGGAAATCCATTGGCGCTGCGGCTCAGCCCTTCCCCTGCCCCGCCTTGATCCTTCATCTCCGGAGGGTGAGGGTGCACAGCTGCTTCTGTCAGTGAGGCTGACGTCCAGTGTGGCGCCTTCCCATCATCCTTCCGCTCATCAGCCATCCTTCAGAGCTTTGTACTGTCTCCTGAAGACAGAAGTGTGCGTGTTAGTTATCACTTGGGGGGCAGTTTCCTGATCTAAAAACATCAGTAGCAAAATAGGGGAAATTTGAGGTCAAATCAAATTTCAAATTAAGGGGCTTGCTTTATTGATCACCATGCTTTTTAAAAAAATAACAGATATTATTAATACAATAGCTTTCACATTTTCATTGTTTTTGCAGAGCATTTCTGGAATGTTCCATGAAATCATATATATATTCTCTAAACAAAATAAAACAGCACAAAAAGCACAACCGTGACCCAGGACACATGTTAACCAATGTCCGACATACATTCTAAATATTGATCCTTTAGGCAAAGCATCGTGCACTGGGGGAATTCACAGTGTGAGAAAATTAAGTAGAAAAAGGCAGGAAGAGAAATGGCTGGAGGAAATTTAGATTATCAGACCACACTCAACTATTCTTTAAAAACACAACTTTCAAGAGAACCAGGAAGAGAAAATGGCCAGCACTTACATTTCACTAGTATTTATGTCAAGTCAATTCGATAGTTTTCTGAGTACTGTAACGTAATGAGTGAAGGTTACAGACTAAATTTTCCAACAAACATAATACCTATAATTTGAGAAAGTCTGACATTTTTCTACAAGTACAAATCTTGCAGGTAAAAAATGAAAACAATATTGTTAGAACTGTGTCTTCTTTAATGACATTATTTCACTAAGTCAAGTAGGATCTGAAAATGCTAGGACATTGACGTGAGTGAGGAAGCTGTGAATTACAGCACAGGATGGATTCGCTGTGGAGGAGGCATTTTCTTAACCTTACATGAATGGCAGACCTTCTCTTACATGCGGATGCTAAGTTTAGAGATGAATCTGACAGGATGAGTCACCTCTCAGTTTGATGTAGTCTTATTGATGGCTTATTATCCCCACATAGTGGATGACAACATACGCAATGATTCTAATGGAAATGAGGAGCATTTTTTTTTTTTTTGGTAAAGAGTAACCAAAGTGAAGACTTCCAAAAAACAAAGGCAGTGTTAGGGAGAATCTACTTCTTGCTTCCAGCTGTTTTTAGATCCCCCATATAAATTAAGCTGTTATGGAAGCAAACTTTCCTACCAGATTTCTTAGAAGAACTTATAGTTTACTGAATTTATATTTACTTATTATTTGTGTGCGTGCATATGAGCAAACATGTGCCAGGGTGTTCATGTGTATGTCAGAGGACAACTTTATGGGGTCAGTGAAACCTCTCCTTCCACTTTTATATGGGTTCTGGGTTCTGGGTACTGAACTGAAGTCATCAGGTTGGTTCCTTTGGCTAACAAGCACTTTTAGCTGCTGAACCATCTTGCTAGCCCTGCTTTTGAACTCAGTGCTGTTCTTTGCTTTTGACACATATCAAAAACACAAAGACCAGCTCTACCAGAAGATCCATTGGAGGGGTGAGTGCATTCCTGACCCTTGGAAACGGAGCTCAGACATCCCTCATTTCCTTGAACTTCCTGCTCATTCTGCAGGGGGCTCCTAACCCGGACTACTGCCCCTAGCTTCCTACCCCATTCCAGCTTGCATTCAGGCACCTCCTC
>LOJH01022505.1:0-19876 GCA_001685095.1 Ellobius talpinus
TCTCACTAGCCCTTTAATGGCTCCCTCAATCAAGATATCTCTTTCCTTTCTCTCCATCTCTGTCTTTCCCCATTATTGAGCATCCCATTCCCTCATGATCTCCTCCTCCTTCTCCTTCTTCCCACCCCTTCCCCTCCCACCTTCCCTTCTTCCACCTCCCAATTTTCTTAGGAGAACTTGTCTTTTTCCCTTTCTCTGGGGGATCCATATATATCTCTCTTAGGGTTCTCTTTGTTATGTAGCTTCTCTAGGATCACAGAGTATAGGCTGGTTATCCTTTGCCATATGCCTAATATCCACGTATGAGTGTACATACCATGTTTGTCTATCTGGGTCTGGGTTACCTCACTCAGGATAGTTTTTTCTAGTTCCATCCATTTACATGTAAATTTCAAGATGTCATTGTTTGTTTGTTTTTCTGAGTAGTACTCCATTGTGTAAATGTACCACATTTTCTTCATCCATTCTTTGTCTGAGGGGCATCTAGGTTGTTTCCAGGTTTTGGCTATTATAAATAATGGTGCTATGAACAGAGTTGTGCAAATGTCCTTGTGGTATGAGTATACAGCCTTTGGGTATATGCCCAAGATTGGAATTGCTGGGTTCTGAGGTAGATTGATTCCCAATTTTCTGTGCCACACTTTTTTTAAGGTAAAAATTTTATAAGATCACTATATATTATATAATATTTTATATAAATATAATATTATATGTAATATATAATATAATAGAGAATATATAAAATATAATTTAAACTTTTGTAATGAAAAAGTGGTCATATAGACTACTACATATATATACATATATATATANNNAGCTATATATACAATTTTATTTATCTTCCTATTCATAATTTTGGGTTTGAGTCTCTATCAGTTTTTTGCAGTGACCCGTGAGCAAGTCTAGTAGCAATCTTTTAAGTCTCCAAAAAGAAGATGGGGCCCAACAAGGTGATTTTTCCAGGACATAGTAACACCACTAAGCTGAAAAATACCACTTAAAGATCGGCTTTGGATTATAAACTGTTCAGAACAATTTTGAGGTAGCTAGTTGAGATGATCCAGTCTAACATATTACTCTCACTAGGACTTAAGGCAAGCCTTTTACTTTCCCATTAGGCAGAGACTGGACAATAAATGATACTGCCAACTCTCCCAGATCTTGACAATTAACTCAAGTATTTCTTTTAAGGGTCCCCTAAAGATGCCATTGCCCACAGACAGCAGGAAGTAAATTTAAGAACACAACAGCCACATTCCCATTGGTTTATGGACATTTGTCATTGTTTAGGGGGAGATTGGTTACATGCTGTTATTGGTAATGGTCAGGAAAAAAAACTAAATAATGGAAATTAGAAATGGAAGGTTCTTGTTTTGAAACGAAAAGGAGGAATATAGATATGATAGGATAAAAGGGTATCCTATCATAGGGTAGATTATTGAATCTACTCTGAAAATGAAAAATGGAGGATATAGAAATGGTATGATAAAAAAGTAGGTTACTAAATCTACTTTTAAAAAGCAACTATTAGTTTTAAATGTTTTTCATTGGATTGGACTTTTGTATATTTTATACAAATGTGTACATTTACACAAATTTGAGATTAATTTTGTTAGAACATACTCTACATACATTTGTAATCTTGTTCAAGATATTGTACTTATACAACTCATTTAACCATGTAAAGAAAGTTTTAGTACTTGAAAATTTTTATTACCAACTATTTAGGATAAATAGGAAATGCAGGTTAGTAGTTAAGGATTTATCACAATCAAATTGTAGTCACAATAGGGTTTTTTTCAAGATCAAACAAAGATATATTTTAGATAGACAGGTAATCTTCAAACACATCAGAGATCTACAGATTATGTCATTTAAGGTGTTTTAATAATACAGGCATGTAGTCCCATATTTCTATATGGTATGGCAGACAGGCTCTCAAGCCATAGTGGTCACGTACTCTTTCAGATAGGCTGTTGCTAACCTAACAATGGGTCAAGATGTTGTTTTGCTCCCTTCTCTGTAATTTGGAGGATGCCTGAATAGAGGAGATACTAACTCAAGCCTATGTGACTGAGCTAGCATACTGACCAGGAAGACAGAGGAGACATAGGTAAATGTAAATGTGACTAAAAGCCATTCACCTGGTTACCTAGGAAACAGAATACTAATGAATTCCCCCATTAGTTTATGTTTTGATATATAAGGCTATTTGGAGAATATACAAAAAAATCTCCAGGATGTGAACTCAGGATTTCATGAGGGATCACTAAAAATATCCCTCCCAAAAAAGCCATGTGAGTTATGTCTTTATTCCCATGCCTCCATGCTAGACAAGAGAGAGAGTTTATGTTGGGGTCTGGTCCAGAGAGATAATTTATGGTCTGAGCTGCCACCAGAATCTGACACAAGCACATTTTTATGACAATGAGACATGTCTGCTCCTAGCAGTAGCAATCTACTTCAGAGAAGATGATAAACATCGAATAAACTCCACATGGAGTTTTCTTTCTTTATGACAAAAGTAAACCACTGGGCAAGAAAGTTTCCTTGCCTCAACTGCTGACAGTATGCTTTCCTAATTGGACAAGCAAAACACACAAAACAAGTGACTGCCAAACATTATCAAGACAAAGAGGGACAGCCCTTCAGAATATCCTGCTTCACAGAAAAGTATGTCAGATATGCTAGGCCTCTAGAATAAAGATGGATGACTGAACCTTGCAGAGGAACTTTGAGTGACTGTCCAGGCAGTGAGCTATTACTGTCATTTCTAACATTTTTGGAAGCCATTAGCTTGCACTTCCTTCTTACTCATTTAATATTATTTCCTCTTTGGTCTCTGAGGTAGTTGAAGAGTATATACTTATAGTTATAGCTTTTCTTGTTTACCAGACTCAGGAAAGAAACTCACTAAGAGGTATAAAGTATAAAATGTTGAGAGAATTTAAAAATAATTTGATAAAGCAAATTATCAAATTAGAATAGAAGTGAATTAAATACAACATTTTGGGCTCATCAAGTAGGATAGATATGGAGTATTTTCTCTGAATTTGTCAAATGCAAATGGACTAGATATTGAATTTATTGCCTGTATGCATTGAATATAGTTATTTTACTTATTTTATATAATTTTTATTTTATTAGTTATAACCTTTTTAATTTTAGGCAAAACAGAGAAATGTAGTGGTATATTATTTGAGTTTTAATAAATGAAGCTTGTCTGAAAATCAGAGGACAAAGCAGTCATATTACTCATCCAAACAGGCCAGGCAGTGGTGGCACACATCTTTAAACCCAACAACCACATTAGTCAGCCATACAGGCCAGCCAGTGGTGGCACACGCTTTAACCCAGTAGTCACACTAGTTAGCCAAACAGGCCAGGCAGTGGTGGCAGACACCTTTAATCCCAGCAGCCACACTAGTCAGCCAAACAGGCCAGGCAATGATGGAACACAACTTTAATCCCAGCAGCCACACTAGTTAGTCATAAAGGCCGGGCAATGGTGCGACATGCCTTTAATCCCAGTACCTGAGAGGAATATAAAATTAGAGGGGACAAGTCACATGCTCAGTTTCAGTCTGAGGATTCATGGAGGCAGGATCACCATTTAGGTCTGAAGTAGAGACAGGAGCCAGTGGCTGGCTGCTTTGATTTTCTGGTCTTTAGCTTGAACCCCAATATCTGTCTCTGTATTTTTATTATTCATGTTACACAAGGGTGTTTGGGATTTTTGTGGTTTGCACAATGTTGTTAGCCTTGTTCTAATACATGGTTGTGAAGCAGTGATGTCTTGCTTCATCTTTTTCACATTTTGTTCGATGAATGACACCCGACCTCATTATAAGCATCAGTATGGCAAAAATGCCTCATTCTAAGTGTTAGAAAACTCAGGCTATTGTCTGACTTTCTTTAATTCCTCTCCAGTATTCTGCCCTAAATTTCCAGACAAAAAAAGTTCTAATATACAGAGATACATGACTTGAAGACAGAGTTAGTAACTTATACAAGAAAGATACTGGAGCTTTCATTCTGACCGAGTGTGAATAATTTTCAATATGCTGTATCATGAAATATATATGTGATCCTTGTAGAGTCTCCTGGCATATAAATGCTCATCCTGGGAGGTTGTTTTAAGAACATTTTTTATCTTTTATTTTTAATGGATTCTTTTCTTGCATAATATATCCTCACTGCACTTTTCCCTCTTTCTGTTTCTTCCACTTCCTCCCAACTTCCTCTCTCATTTGGAACAATTCGCAAGTTGACTCTCATTTAAAAAAGGATTATAGGAGCCAGAGTGGTTGAGGAAATCATAAGAACATAGCCCACAGATATGATATGGCTTATAGGGTCTCACAGAGAGAGACTCACCTGACAATCATCAAGCCTAGATGGGTCTATGCTAGATCTACATATATGTTATAGTTGTGTAGATTGGTGTTTCTGTGGGACACATCACAGTGGAAGTCATGTGTTTCTGAATCTTTACCTACTCTTGGGACTCTTTTCATTCCATTGAATTGCCTTTCCAGACTCGATAATAAGGACATTTGCCTTGACTTATTGTATCTTACTTTGTTGTGTTTGGTTGTTCTCTTGAAGCCTGCTCTTTTTTGCATATAAAAGCAGGGTGAGTGGGTATGTAGGAAACGGTAACTGGGGATAGCTGGGAAAAGTAGAGGGAGGGGAAATTGCTGTCTGGATATAAGTATGAGAGAAGATTCTATTTTAAGTTAAGAAAAAAGGAAAGAAAAAAGAAAAACAGGTTTCTACGAGAATATAAAATACTATGCTATATTACACTGATACGATGTAACAAAACTAACACATTGGAATTGATCAAAAAAAGAAAGAATAATGAAGGAAAAGAATCTAAGATAAGGCATAAGAAAGACTCACTTTTTTACACACTCAGTATCACATAAAAACACTGAACTCAAAGGCATAATATATATGAGAAGGAGATATAGGATTTAAAAAAGTGAATAAAATAAAAAAATAAAATAGACAAATAAAAAACAAAAACAAAACAGCAACAAAAGGAGAAACCCAAATAAGACTTTATAAGACTTCAAACTTCCAAAGGTGTCCTTGAGTTCATTTTCTATTGACCATCTATTACTTGACAAATAGCCTACCCTTAAGAGTAGTTAGTTTTCCTAGTGAGACTCCCTTGGATGAAACTGAATTTTCATTTGAAAGTGGTTATCAATTGAGGATTATCTCTGGGTTAGGGATGGGGGCATGTGTCCACTTCTGCTTTTACTTCAAAAACCTCATCTAGTAAAGTCCTGAGAATACACTGAGTACATTGACTCAGTCTCTGTGAGTTCATATTTGTGGAGTTCATGTTGATTTAAAGGGCTTTGTTTCCTTGGTGTCCTCCATGCCCTATGGTTCTTACCTTCTTCCTGCCTCCTCTTCCACAGCGTTCCATGAGCACTGAAGGGAAGGATATGATGGAGACATCACCATCCTTTTTAGAACTGAATGATCCAAGACATCTCACTCTGCAAATCTGGCTGTTGGTCTCTGTATTTATTCCCATCTGCTTCAGTCCAGGATGAAGCTTTTTTGTTGAGCAAGACACTGTTCTATGAGTAGAGCAGAATGTCATCAGGAGTTATTTTACTGTTCCATTTTCCATTTTTACTGTTGTTGTTTACTTGTTTTTTTAAACAATAATATCTGATTTTTGCCTAGGTTCCTGGGGGTTTTGTCTCAGGATCTTGGTCACCCAAGCAGTATTGCATATGGAATGCATCGTGTGAAGCGTGTCTTAAATCAAATAATTACTGGTTGGTTTCTACCACAAGCTTCATGCTATTAAAGCCTTAGAATATCTTACAGGCAGGACACAGTTTGTAGACTAAAGGGTTTGAGAGTAGCTTGGTATTTACATATTCCTTTTGGTAGCCTGATGAATACCTTCTGGCACCAAAGATGCTAGAACATCATGATGAAGGTTCTATGTAGCACCAGTTCAACTTCTACTTATTAAATGAGTTGCGTAGGTGTTTTCTTCAGCAATTGGGGCTTGCTGTCAGCTTATGGAGGGCAGCCTATAGTTTTTCCAAAAGCTTTGGTAGTTTGGGGTTTCCCAGGGGACTCTTTTCTCCAACAACTCGATTAGATATAACTCTTTATCAGTACTAGTAGCTTCATTTGGTGACAAGAGATGCCCACTTGGTGCTCTGTCTACCCTAATCCCTAATGTTTGGGGAATTTATTGAGATCACCCACATATATGTATCTATTTTAGGAAGATTTTACTGGTTGGTTACAATCCTACTAACCTCAAATGGCCCTTAATTTTTACTGTCTTTTTTCTTATTCTTCTCGCATCCCTTTTCCCTCACCGTCTCTGAAAGGTCCTCCTTTTCCATATACCTCATCCATCCAAAACTGTCTATTCTATTTTCCTTTCTTTGGGAGACTGAACTGCTCTCTCCCACAGTCCTTTACTCTATGGCTAGTATCTGTGATTCAATGGATTGTAGCTTGATTATCATTGACTAAACAACTAATATCCATTACCCATATATAAGTGAATACATGCCATGTTTCATTTTCTAAGCCTGGGTTACCTCACTCATGATTATTTTTGTCTAGTTTCATCCATTTACTGAGGACTTCATGGTTTCATTTTTGACAATGGAGTAATACTTATTGTGTGAATGACCCATATTTTTTATCCATTCTTTCTTTTATGGACATAAAGGTTGTTTCTAATTTCTGGCTATTATTAATAGAGTGACAGTGACAATGGTTAAACAAGTGCCTTTGTGGTAGAAAGAAGTGTCTTTAGATACATGCCCAAGCATGGTGTATCTGGATCTTGAGGTAAGTTGATTCCCATATTCATGAGGAACTAACACACTGAATTCCATAATGGTTGTGCAAGGGTTCAGTCTTAATAGCAATGTAAGAGTGTTCCCCTTACTCCACATCCTAGCTAGCATGAGCTGTCATTTGTTGGACTGATCTTAGCCATTGTGGTGGGTGAAAATTTAAATCTTAAAGTGGTTTTAGTTTTAATTTCCTTGATAAAAAAGGTGATAAACATTTCCTAAAGTGTTACTTAGCCATCTGAGTTTCTTCCTTTGAGAATTTTGTTTAGATCTGCACCTCCTTTTTAAGTGGTTTATTTGTCTTCTTGATAACTAGTTTCTTGAGTTCTTTATATATTTTGGATACTAGCCCTCTAGCAGATACATAATTGAGAAAAAGTTTTTCCCATGCTGTAAGGTTTCTGCTTTGTTCAAATTATGGTGCCCTTTTCTCTGTAGAAGCTCTTCTGTTTCATGGAGTGCTATTTATTAACTATTCATCTTAGTGCCTGTGATAATAGTGTTATATTCAGAAAGACATCTGTGAAATGACTTCAAGCGTATTCCCTACTTTCTCTGCTATAAGGTTCAGTGTATCTGGTTTTATGTTGAGGTCTTTGATTCTATAGGAGTTGAATTTTGTGTAGAGCTGTAAGTATGGATCTATTTTGTATGCAGACATCCAGCTTGACCAGCTTTCACAATTTGTTGAAGATGCTGTCTTTTTTCCAGGGTGTATTTCTGACTTCTTTCTAAAAACAAAACAAAAACAAACTAAAAAAAAGGATTTATATCTGGTATTTATTTACTCTGTGTCATTCCATTGATCGAAGTGCCTATTTTTGTGCCTGTAGCATGTGATTTTTTTTAAATTATGATAGTTCTGAAGTACAGCTTGAAATCAGGGAGGGAGATACTTGCAGATGTTTGTTATTTTACTATGTTGATCCTATTGATCCATGAGCATGGGAGATCTTTTTATCTTCTGCTATCTTCTTCAATTTCTTTCTTCAAAGACTTGAAACATCATACAGGTCTTTTCTTTGCTTGGTCAGAGTTACCTAAGATATTTGATGCTATTTTTGGCTATTGTCAATGGTGTCGTTTCCTTGATATCTTTTTCAGTCTGCTTCTCCTTTGTACAATGGCGGGCTACTGATTTTATTTAATTAATTGCATATTTAACTACTTTTCTTAAAGTTCTGTTTATCAATTGTAGAAAATTTCCTGGTAGAAATATTTAAGTCACTTATGTATACTAGCATATCATCTTCAAATAAAAATAACTGACTTCTTCCTTTCCAATTTTTATTCCCTTAATATCCTTCAGTTATTTTATTTCTCTAGCTAAGGTTTCAACTACTACATTGAAAAGATATGGACATTTTTCATGAGGCATGTTGTATATTGTCAAAGACCTTTTATGCATCTAATGATATGATCCTATGGATGTTGTCTTTCAGATTTTTTAATATAATGGATTACTTTTATATCTTTGTGTATGTTGAACCATTCCTTCATCTCTAGGATTAAGCCTACTTGATCATGGGGGTGATTTTTTTTTCTATTTAATTAGGAAATATTGTATTGAGAAGTTTGCATCTGTGTTCATAAGGGAAGTTGGTATGTGATTTTCTTATTTTATGTCTTTATTGGATATTTATGTAGCTTGACTATCATGGTAAATGTGGCTTCATAAAACAAATTGGCCAACGTTCCTTCTGTTTCTATTTTATGGAATAGTTTGAGGAATATTATTATTAATGGACCTTTGAAAATCTGGTAGAATTCTGTGTAAATTTCATCTGGGTCTGGGCCTTATTATTATTAGTAGTATTTATTTTTTTGATTATATTTTTAATGATTCCCTTTGTCTCACTGGGGTATATAGGTCTGTTTAAATTGCTTATCTGGACTTTATTTAAGTTTGTAAGTGGTACCTATTGAGAAAATTATTCATTTCTTTTATATTTTCCAGTTTGATGAAATACAGGTTTTTTAACTATTGCCTTAGGATTTTCTGCTTTTCCTCAGTATCTGTCATTATGTCCCCTTTTCTGATTTTGTTAATTTGAATATATTTTCTTTGCCTTTTAATCATTTTATATATGGGTTTGCCAATATTATTGATTTTCTCAAAGAAACAACTCTATATTTCAGTGATTCTTTGTGTGTGTGTGTGTGTGTGTTATATTTTGCTTTGTATTTATTTTACCAATTTTATCCCCGAGTTTGTTTATTTCTTGCCATTACTCATTTTGGGTCTGATTTCTTTCTTTTTTTTATTTTAGCACTTTCAGGTGTACTACCAAGTTGCTAATATGAAATCTTTTGATTTTTATTTTTAATTGACAATTAGTTCTTTAAATTTACCTCTTAGAATCACCTTCTTTGTGTTCCACAAGTGTATGTTCATTTTATTCAGTTTTAGAAAAGCTTTATTTTCTTTTTTAATTTCTGTCTTGACTCATGTTAATTCAATATGAGTTGTTCTGTTTCCATGCACTTGTAAGATTTATGTTGTTTCTGTTGTTAATACCCATTTTTACTCAGCGATGCTCAGATAAGATATGGGTTTTTATTTCAGTTTTCCTGTATCTAGCTTTATATTCAAATATGTGATCAGTTATGTGGAGAGTTCCATGAAGTGCTGAGAAGATTTTGTATTCTTTTGTGTTTTGGTGAAATGTTCTGTAAACATCTGTAAGGTCCATTTGGTTTATAACATTTGTTAACTTCAGCACTTTGCTGTTTAGTTTGTGTTTGGATGATCTGTCTATTGGAGTAGTACATCACAGTCTTCCACTGTCGCCATAATGTGTGTTAATGTGTGATGTAAGTTTCAGTAGTATTTCTTTTACAAACGTAATGCCCTTGTGTTTGATTAAACATGAAAGCTAACACCAAAGGGCAATACTACTAGGTCATACCTATGGTAATGAATCCCTATAGTACAAGTTCTGAGACCTTCAGTTCCTGGGGTCAAAGTTTCCAAGGTTCTTGGAGCAGTCATCCTTCTTTTCTATATGTGAGCCTATGCCATATAATATAATATCTATAATATCCATCATTAAAATCCTGCAGGAAGGTACTTCTTTGACCTCTGTTAACCATTAAATCAAATTATTAGAACTCAACAGCAGGCTTGTGAACCCTGATTTCTTCCTTGTGTATCAGAAACACATGAAAAATACTTGCTGTAAGCCCTTGAGGTGCCGCGTCCCATCTAAGGCACTGATACTTTTAGCTTGTGGGGTCTACTGCTGTCTTTGCTAGTGTTTCCACAGAACAGAAGGAGATGGCACACAGTTTTGTCTACCGCTACAGCAATGCTAGTTTGGTATTTAGCAGGCACTATCATACATGAGGTATCAGAATCACGATCTTTTGACAGTATAGCTTAAAAAACAATGTGTTTGCTATTCAATTTTGATTTTTCTGCTGCTTTATCAAGTCTGGATTTTTTCCTTGCAATTGTTTTGATAGAATGGTAAATATTATTTTCTGTTAAGTATGAAGTTGTTTGCTTCTCCAAAGGAAAGGTTTCCTAATTTGTTTTACAAAAGTGATTATATGTGGTGGAATATGGATTTTTTCTTGGATTAAACATCCATGTATTTTTGGGCAATACATGAAAACAAACATTCTTCTATTGTCATGAAGTGGTCTTTGTTTTATTTCAGAGACTGGAAATTATCAGTCAACTGTTTCTAATTTTAGACTCATATATATTAAAGGAAAAATCAATTTGGCTCCTCCAGATGAGTATAATTCTTAACCTAATGTCTCTACCCAATATGTCCTGTTAAAACAATAATACAACTTTTTGGAAATTCAGTTACTAAAAATTCCAGTTATGTGCTGGTTGTTGATTGTTCCTAGTCCTCCTTTGATGCCAATCTGTATTGGCATTTCAATTACTGTATTCTTGACATTAAAGAATCACTTGAAATAAAGACAAAAATTATTTACAGTTTTGATTTAGTGCTTTATTTTCCTGACATTCTTATTTATAAATAAGTGCCCTGTTCATTAGCACTGTCTCTGAGTTGCTCCCTGCCCGTGGGTTATCAATTTTCCCATGGATGAATATCTCTGATTATATTTCAGGTGGGAGTGACTCTGTAACACTAGTATCTAAAGTGGCTCTTAATTCAAAACATTATAAGAAAGATTTGTTAGATATCTTAAAACAATTATATCATGAAACTTTTATTCATTTATAAAATTATCTACCAATTTATAATCTACTTGTCATCCTCCTTTGATACTTAAAATTATTTAACTTCCAATTAATAATTTTGACCATTATAAAAAATAGGAACAACAAAAGTCTCCTCTGTAATGGTGTCTTGGTTTCCTCTTATATAAGTTCTTCTTGATTGTCCTGAGACCTCTGTCCTTTTGCTTTGAACATTCTAGGCCATAGACCTGCTTTTGAACATGGATAACACCAAACCTTGAACTCAGGATAAATAACAAGACATTCAAGCTCTTGAACTGTCCATAGCAAAGCTTTCACTTAACAACACTGCAAAACAGAAGCATGACGAACTTAACGAAGCTATAAAATCATGTATCAAAAATTAATATTAACTCTTTGAGGCCCAATGAACTTTTGCTTGTCTTTTGAAAATGTCGTCATTTATTTGTAATGAAAAAATGTTTGCAGGAAAGTGTCAGTTGACTCAGTTCAGTTTTTATAAAGAACTGACGGTTCTTGAGAGAAAACATACTATATTGCGTAAGTGTAAATAGGATTATTGGTCTTAATATAATCTTTTTAAAGTGTTGGCAGATGGTGAGTACAATTAAATATTTTGATAACTCCTTGTTATATTTTCAGAGAGGTAGAGGCTCAGTATAAATATGAAGTTCTAAACAGTTGAAGATCCAGATGCTTACTCAAACCAATATGAATAAGACTTTTTCATTTTCAAGTAGTGTCTTGTAATTTAAAAAAGAAGATGGAGCAAAGAGAAAAGGAAAAGGAGGAATAATGGAAATCCATGCAGGACTGTCAAGCATCAAACCTCCTAGGCAATTCACATATCTTCCAAACAGTGGAAATGTCCTGAGGAGAGCATGTATAGAATCACTGATATAACTCAGGCTAGTATGTCACCATTGAAAATACTGAGTTCGTTGGAGATACTGCAGTGTGTCAACCTTTATTTGTCCTTTAAAGCCAGAAAAAAAGAATAAAAGTATGCCTGTAGGCAAAATAAAGTCCACTTTTTCCCCTAGCCCCCACCTCTCTTGCTCTTCAGCTTATATGTGATTTGTAAAATGAACTGTAATAGAAAGTTCAGATGACAAAAATTACAGTGGTGTGGCCAAGAAAGCACCCAGGGGGCTTTTAGCTTCCGTTGTGCCAGGACAGAACTATCAGATCAGCCTTCTGGACTCAAATGCGACACTGTCAATAAGGATACATCATCTTTTTTGTGGTGTAGAAGAGCTGTCATGGGTAATTCCCGTTATTCCAAAGCCAGGATTTTCCATTAGTCCAGCCACCTGCTGGGTTCCTCTCCTCAGGTTTAATAGCATCTGAATTTATCACCATCTGTGGGAAGAAAGAAAGTGTGTTACTAAGTCCTCTCTTCATTTGCTTTGTAGTGTGGAGTATAATCTTTACAAGGAGGAAGCAAAAGCTGCTGGGATTGAAGTATGTAGAAGAATAATTTAGCTCACCTTGACATCAGAGGTCCAGACCTAGGGGCCAACACACTCTCTGTTCTAGGGCAATTCCTGCAACAAAGAGAATATTTTAATTTACTATAAAATACAGTATCAAAATTAAACAGATTCAAGATGCAGTTCTTCTTTGGATTACAAGAAGACTCTGAAAGATTTCATAAGATCTATGATATTGATGAACGATGTAGAGATATATCAAATTCATATAAAAATAAAGGTCCTCCTTTAATATGTATCATATAAATAGGACAATGTAGAGTATAGCTGCCTGTTGTTCACAGTTATTTTCCTCTACACGTTAAAAGGAGCCTCTGCAGAATACAAGAAGAAAGGTCAGGGAATATAAATCGTTACAAAAAGCATTTTGTATCAAAGTTCTGTGACTAAAGTTCATGTAAATAGAGATTAGTAGTTGGGACTTAGACAGCTACCAAGGATGCACCATTGTCGTTTTTTTTACAATAATAAATAGCAAAACAAGATTGACAGGGGAGCATGGGACTGACAATTAAATTCTGACATTGACTATGTGGAAACTTGCAGGTATAATCTTCCACTCACTTTCTCAGTCCCACCAAGCTTGCTGCCTTCCAGACTCTGATGTCCAGGCAAAGGCTGGGAGGAAAGCAGAGCCTTTCTGACATAACAGGAGCCTTACATGCTGTTGCCCTTCCAGAGGAAGCTCTAGCCAGACTACTACAGCAGTTGAAAAGATTAGGGAGGGATATGCTTACAGAGGAGAGGAATGATGAAAATGCTTGCTCACTACACCCCCCACACACCAAGGGGGTGCTTTGAAGAAACACTGTCTGCCATTGTCTTTCTTTAGGAACCATGAGTTCACCCTTTTCTCATGAGTGCCCTCCATGCTTATAATCTTGGATTAATGACTCCAAACAGCCAGTGTTTTCTGAAGTCCCGGGGGTCAAGCTCTGTGGATTGAAGAGCTTGGATAATTGGAGGGAAAACTACTTACTACAGTGAGGCAACAATTGCAGGGGAGGAGGTAGCACAGCACAACAAATCACCATCCTGTTATTCTCTGAGGCTATGGGGTGAGTCCGCTTTCCCAGCAGAGAGGCTGTGAAATCTGCATTGTGACAAAGCAAAATGCCTTCTGGGTGCGTGCTTCTTGGAAAAAGGTTTGATGTTGTATCTGTAATAAGACAGAAGAGGAAAACAGTCCCTTTGGTTCAGTAATGCATACTGGATATGAGCAAAATCAAAGATTTAAATTTTAATCTGGGACAAGTTGCTCCATCCCCCTAATTTATTATTTAGAAAATTCTGTATGCTCTATTTTTTTTCCTCTGTGTTGGATCTAGCATACTTCTGCCTTCAAATCTTATTTGAATAAATCTGAGGATTCTGATGCCAAAGGCATCTACTAGTTTGGCTCTTTTCTCAGGGATGTTATGTGACTTTATGGAACTGTCTTTGAGCAAAACCTGGATTTGTATACTGCTACTTGGTGCTGTGGTTAGGAAGCTCATTGGCATGGAGTTGAGAAAGGTGTGGATGGCTACCTTTAGCAGACATCACAGGGAACAGAGTGAAAAATGAAACAAGAAGTGGAATACATACGCAGTCCATTTCCCTCTGCATAGCATTCTCTGGATGATGTAACACATATGGCTATTCATACCAGGAGCAGCAACTTCAGGGATGGAGACAAACTCTAGAAAATCTGTCAGCTTGGGTTAATAGAACATTGTTATTACCTCGGGTCAGGCAGATGGAGGGCAAACTTCTCTGCTGGATTCTGCGGCTCTTTAATTAATGTCCACATTTGTTATGTCAATATAATGCATCACATTTGCTCCAAAGGTTGTGTTACTTTACAGCAAAAATTATCATTGCATTTCATTTCAAGGTTTGAACAATTGCGCAGAATCTTAAAGGTACATGTAGCCACCTAAACTGATATTTAAATCAGTGTGTAGACGAAAATGCAAAAGAGAAAAGGAAGCAGGCTGGTTTTACAAATCTCAGTCTTGTTGTGGAGGTGGTATTAATACTTCTTTTTTGTGCATATTTAAATAAGGGATTTTGAGGGCAGGCATATATGAATATATAAAAGAAAATAAGAACCTCAGATGATAATGAAATATGGGTCTTATTACAGTGTTATTCTTTCATAAAGAAATTAACAGCTGCAAGTCGTTTGGAGCTGTATTTACCCTTGTCAGGGAAGAATGGCAAGTGGGAAAATAGCACAATGGAGACATTTTATCGTCTTTTGTAAACTTTCATTATCTTAGGCTTGTTCAGAAGGCACAAGGGATCCCTGGTGTCTGACACTAGGCATGTGAAGCTGTGGTGTTAAATCTTTAGCAAAATTCAAAGCACCAGCTTATTATGTAACCACCAAAGAGACGAGTGTCATAACTACAAATGCTCTTTCTTAAAGATGACAGGCTTGCATTGTTCATTTTGGAAAAATATTTTTGCAGTGCTGGCTCCAGCTTCTAATTATTTAAGCTAGTCAAATCCAAAATCATTAAAATGTGAAAATATTACCTGGAGTAACTCCAAGAGGAAACAGTAGGCAGTGATCTGGCCCACCCCGTGGATTTAACACTTTGATGATGCTTCAAACGCAGCATAGATATCCTTTCTAACTGAAGACAGTATACCGATACATCTATTTAGCAATTTCACAGTAGTTTTCGAGAGGCAAAACTACACCCATTGCAAAATGTTTTGATCTATAGAAGACAGTAATTGAATCAGGCTTTGGGTTATAACTAAGTTAAATGCACTCTCATGTGTGTATCTTGGAGAGGTAGCATATCCTACATTTTGTTGTATCCTAAATTCTCAAGCTTCTCCACACTTCAAAGGTTTCAGAGGTTCACAAACTTACTCTAGTAGTTTTGTAAACTCAAAGCAAATTTTAAGAGACAGCTGCTGTTGCCGTACTTCTTTAACCTGATAATTGTGTCAATAATTCTCCAGTAATGGTCTTCTCCATGTTCATTCACTTCAGGAGAGGGATATTTGATTGAAATACAATGGATAGAATACAAATGCTAGCGAAAAAAAAATCCCCAAAGAAGCAAGACAGACTTTAAGCAACAAATTATTTGGGCCTACGTGTCAGTAATGCTGCTGTTTGAAATTTCTGGTTTCTGTCAATGAAACCATTGGTCATTTCAAGAAAAAATGAATGACTTAATGAAAAAAGGAAGATGAAAAAAGAAGAAAGAAAAAAAGGAAGAAACAAAAAAATACACAAAGAAATAAAATTTATTTAAATAAATATCTATTAAAAGAGTTTATAACCAAAAGAATTGTTTTATCCCATGTATATATGAGCATTATCAGTGCTGAGATGAGCATTATCAGTGATGGTGTCCTTGTTTGTAAATAAAGTTAAGACAGCAATGTTCAATAATGAAGTATGTAATAAATGAAACATTATCGCTTTAGCTCCATTCTTTTCCATTAACTTTTATTGTTTATATTTCATTTTGAACATTTTCTTATACTCTGTGTGTGGGAAAGGGGAGTCCTTAAAAGTGTATAAATCAAGCCAGGCAGTGGTGTGCACACATTTAATTTCAGCACTTGGGAGGCAGAAACCGGTAGGTTTCTGTGAGTTTGAGTACAGCCATGTCTATTAGTTTCAGGACAGGCTCCAAAGCTACAGAAAAACACTGTCTTGAAAATCAAAAGAAAAAAAGTATATATATCAGTATGGCTTTGTACTTAGATCAGAAATCTCTTTTTATCAAGTCCTTACACATCTGAGACAAAACATGCTTCTTAGGAAATGCCCTTGTGCTTCTGAACTTCATTATCCATGTTTATTAATATTTAAAGTTTTAGGCTTCATCCTATAATTTTATGGGTGTTTTTAAATGATTTTTTAAATGACTAACATTTATGTATATTTTATATTTCCTGGAAGATATAGATATTCTTGATGCTTCTTCGGTCATCTTCTTTCTCTTTATTCTGTGTTTTCTTAGCCACCTTCTTAAAGTACCTTCCTCTGCTTACATACATACACACCAGGAAAGAATGTGGGGCACAGAGTATGTACAGGAAAGAGCGTAGTGTTTCTCAAAAAAGAATCCAAATCCAGGCCATAACTTTCTTCATTGTTAATAGGAAGGCAAATTAAAGTCTATAAATAAATATATAGTTTTATTTTTCCTAGTCCTAAGGTCGTTGATATGAGCCATTCTTACAATCTAAAATGAAATACATACTTTGAATGAATTTTAAGACAGAAAGAAAACTGAGCAGAGTAAGGTGAAATTGAAGACAAGGTAATGCTCAGTTAACAAGATACATTCATACTATAAAGGATCAGTAGGGTTACATACATAATCACAGACATTTTATCTTCATAGCCTTGAATGATAGAACCAGATCCAAGATAACATAAACTCTTGGGGGATATTCGATCATACTGTGAACCCTAAGTTTACATTTGTATTAATTAAATAAAATTAACCTTGAATCAGAAGGCTGAGGTAACAACCAATTGACACGAAATAATCATAGAAAATCAGAGGACCTGGAAGTTTAGAGAGATGCAGAGGAGGTAGTTGGGAGGGATTAGGAGTGGCTAGGTTTTAAAAAGGAAAGTAGAAGGCTTTCTCCTTCGGACAAGGAGAGAAGGTTATGTAGTTACTACTCAGCCTCTCTGAGCAGGCAAGTTTTTACCCCAGCCTTTGAATCTCAAGTCTTTTTGGTAAATAGAACAATAGAGACTTAGATGCAGCTACCTTTAGCAGCGACAAGGCCAGTGCTGGTGGGAACAGAATTCCCACCAGGCTTCAGCCTGCATAACCAGGCCGCTGCCAGAGAAGCAGGCCAGTAACTATAGAGACAAAATTACTGGCTGAAATAACAGTAGATTAAGGCACAGTCATTTTACTGAAATTAAAACAATAATAAACCCGTGATTCTCTTGCTGTAAATGTTAAAAATGAACCGAGCGATGGTGATGAATGCCTTTAATCCTAGTACTCTGGATGTATAGGTAGGTAGATTTATGTGACTTCAAGGCCATCCTGGTCTACAGAGTGAGTTCCAGAATATCCAGAGTTACACAAAGAGACCCTGTCTAAAATAAACAACAACAAAAAACCCCACCAAAATACATTATTAAAATTGAAAAGGCATGTTTACATTTAGAAAGTGAAGAATAGAAAGTATTTGGAGTACATTTCATTCTTTGATTTATTGGGGGTATATGAACGCATTCACTGTGTGATCTTTTTTCAGATATACATTATTTTTATTTTTATAAAAGCAAATTATCAAATACTTAATTGTTTTAAATGACACTCATTTTGAGTCAACATGAGTTAGAAGTTGTGTGGCTCAGTGATTTCTCCGCTCAGAGTCTTACAAACTAAATTCATGTTGGGGGCTGTTTGCTTTCATTTCTGGAGCATCTGGGTAATCCAGAGCAAGTTTCCAAACTCAGACGGTTACCAAAATTCATGATTGGAGTAGGATTATTGGCTATCATTCAGAGTTTGTTTACCATGGCTACCTGGTATGCACTATGTATTCCCTACTTGCAGATTTCTTCATGTTCAATGCCAGTCAGGTACAGGTTGCACTGTTTTCTATGGAACAACATCTCTCATGGTCTTCCACCACGTAGATCTTGCCTCTGTTCACTTTCTGTATGTTTTTAACAGTTGTTATAGATCAATACATTTTTAATACATAGAAATAATTCTAGAATTTTCTTTATGATTTTTAGTACATCAGGAAATACTTATTAACAAATACCATCAAGATAAGAACTTGTCTTTGAGGCATGCCTTTAAAATATTTAAAATAATTTCCCACTATATATGGTTACAAAAAACATATGCAAAGTATTTTAAAATGACAAGAGGTATGCTAA
This sequence comes from Ellobius talpinus, assembly GCA_001685095.1. Classification (NCBI taxonomy): domain Eukaryota; kingdom Metazoa; phylum Chordata; class Mammalia; order Rodentia; family Cricetidae; genus Ellobius; species Ellobius talpinus. The sequence continues at coordinate 18,415 of LOJH01022505.1, forward strand.
CCACATTCTTGATTGTGATCATTTTAAGAGCATAAGTCCTGTGAAGAAATGAAATTAATATTAAGCAATGATTAAAAATTTAAATCACTCTATTTGCTTATTTTATCACTGTGACTTCTATTTGTTTAAAATTTAAGAAAAATTAAAACATGCAAAATGTAATAGAAATTTTAAAGATAAATTTAGACATTTATTATATATTCATTTAATTCCAACAGTCTTACTTTCAGGTCTGCTCTCCAAATTGAAGTTAAGATGCTGTGTTTTGACCACAATGACAGATATGTAACAGCTCTCCCCACACACTGCATTGCAGATGAAAATGATGAGCCTTTTGAAGGAATATTTTCTTATTCATGGGCTTATCCTCATGTTTACAAACACTTTCTGTAATGCAGACTACTGCCTACCACTTAGCTGACATTTAATAGGTACTTCCTGCATAAATGAATGATTATAGCTGGCATCTGAACACAAATAGTAAAAGCAGCAGAGAATGGCCAGTATTTACTTCCTACTTCTTTTCCCCCATTCCTCTTGTTTTGGAAATGCGTATGATGCATGCCATAGTAAATGTTGTCTACCACAATCATATTTTCTGGAACATAAAGATTCTATCACCATACTTGTGAGATTGGAAACATATACCTGATTTACTGTCAATGGGAATGTGGAGAGGTATGTGATACATCACTTCTGGTTAGAGGTAAGAAAAATTAAAACGGCTTCTATACTTCACTGCCCCTTTCTTTAAAGTTTAATGAAAAGGAATATGGTACTTAAGATGTAGCTCTGTATAACATGTTTGCCCGCTAATTGAAGAGTCTGGGATCAGTTCAAATATTAATGTAAACAAATTTTAAATGGTAAAAATGAAAGGTTGAAAACCAGAGAAAATAAGGGGTTATACTTCAGTTACTTGGATCACTTTTAAATGAGAATCATCAAAAAGAGGACTCATGGTTGACAGGATGCTGTGGTCTGAGTGATAAGCTTAAGGGATATTAGTCTCTGAAGTTTGGGGGATTATTTCTTCCTATAATCGATATGGTCATGACTTAATGCTGTGATACAATTTTGCAAAGCATAGCTCTTTCACAAATGTGTTATTAGGAAATACAGGAAAATAATTTTGAACAATGATTCTCAATCTGTTCTCTAAAGAAATTATATAAAAATAGAGCATTGATCTATGAGTATGACAGTTTGATATTAGGAGTTATTTTATTGCTATGCTCCTTTAGTAGAATAATAGTATTAGGTTCTCTCCCAGATCCATGGTCTATCTAGTCTCAGATTCTTGGTCACCTTGACAGTGTCAGATACTGGTTTTATCTCATGGAGTGTATCTTATATCCAAACAAAAAGTGGTTGCTTACGCCCACGCTATTTGTGCTAGCACTGCACCAGTAGTATATCTTACAGACAGCTCACTATTATAGGCTGTAGAGACTGTAGCTGG
>LOJH01022506.1:8741-19540 GCA_001685095.1 Ellobius talpinus
GTCTCTCTAGAGCATACGGGTCAGCATATGATTTGCGGCTGGAGCACACCATACGTGATGATGAATGACGCAAGATACGCCCTACGCGCCACTCGGAATGACGCATGAGGAAGGCTAATTGCCACGTGGTGACAGCGGCACCCTACAGAGGTACACTGAAAATAGGAAAACATCTTTAACAAATAGTGCTGGCATAGCTGGATGACATTATTCAGAAGATTGCAAATAGATCCATATCTATTGCCTTGCACAAAACACAAGTCCAAATGAATCAAGGACCTCAACATAAATCCAGTTCACATTGAACCTGATAGAAGAGAAGTGGGGACCAGCCTTCAATGCATTGGCACAGGAGACCACTTCCTGAATAGAACACCAGTAGCACAGACACCGAGATCTACAATCAGCAATCAACAAACAATAAATGGGACCTCCTGTAACTGAAAACGCAGAGGCCACAGTAAACAAGCCAAAACAACAGCCTACAGAATGGGAAAAGATCTTCTCCAACCCCACATCTGAAAGAGGGCTGATCTCCAAAATATGTAAAGAACTCAAGAAACTAGACAGCAAAATACCAAATAATCCAATTAAAAATGGGGTGGAGAACTAAACAGAGAATTCTCAACAGGAGAAACTCAAATGACCAAAAGACATTTAAGGAATTGCTCAACATCCTTGATAATCAGGGAAATGCAAATCAAAACGACTCTGAGATACCATCTTACACATGTCTGGATGGCTAAGATCAAAAAGAGTGAAGACAGCTTATGTTGGAGAAGATATGGACTCAGAGGAACACTTCACTCCTGGTGGGAGTGCAAACTTACACAGCCACCTTGGAAATCAGTATGGTGGTTTCTCAGAACATTGGGAACCAGTCTACCTCAAGAACCAATAATATAACTCCTGGGCATATACCCAAAGGATGCTCAATCATACCATAAGGACACTTGCTCAACAATATTCATAGCCAGAACCTGGAAACAACCTAGATGCCCCTCAGCTGAAGAATGGATAAAGAAAATGTTGTACATTTACACCATGAAGTATTACTCAGCTGTAAAAAACAATGATAACATGCAATTTTCAGGCAAATGAATGCAACTAGAAAAAGCCATTCTGAGTGAGGTAACCCAGTCTCAGAAAGAGAAACACTAATACGTGGACATTAGATATAAAGCAAAGGATAAACAGATTACAATCCACAGCTCCAGAGAAGTTAGAAACTTCTTCCAGTAATTGATGAAAACAGATGCAGAAATCCACAACCAAGCACCAGGCTGAGCTCCGGGAATCTAGTCAAAGAGCAGGAGAAGGGAATACATGAACAAGTGAGATCATGATGGAGAAATCTACAGAGACAGCTGAACTAAGCTCATGGAAACTCATGAACTCTGGACAGACAGCTGTGGAGCCTCCTCGGAACCAAACTAGGCCCTCCATATTCGGGAGACAGTTGTGAAGTTTGGGCTACCTGAGGGACCTCTGGCTGCAGGATCAGGGTCTATTCCTCGTGCATGAGCTATCTTGTTAGAGCCCATCCTCTATGAGGGGATGCCATGCTCAGACTTAAAGAAGAGGGGAGGGGCTTTGTCCTGGCCTAATTTAATGTGCCAAACTGAGTGGACTACCCAGGGAAGGAAGCCCCTACCTGGTGGGAGGAGAGGATGGGGGTGAGCTGGAGGGGAGGTGGGAGGAGGAGGAGTGGGAGGGATAATTTTGGTTGGAATGTGAGTGCACAATGAAATTTTAAAAATAAATAAATAAATTTAAAAATAGATATTTACTGTCTAAATGCTCTATCCCAGAAATCTTTTGAGACACATTTTCCTATAATCACTGCTTAGCAACAACAACAATAAAGCAAGGGCAGAATGTGAGTTAACTTCTGCTATATTCAACAGAAATCAGCCCCAAGCAGTTATCACACCACTATGAACTTCCAAGGCAGATACCCACACACCTTCCATGACACTGCAGTGCACGAAACTGTGCCTATTCTTCTCTGCATGACAAGTTAAATCAGAGACCTGTGCTGGGTAAAGAAACATAGTCACTAATCAAGAAGGCAGTACTGGAGCCTTCCAGTTCCTCTGTGTCAGAGGACACCGCAGTGTGTGTCAGATGGAAACAGGCTCCTGTGAAAGAGAGGCACATTTGCCTGAAATGGCCCCTTCATCATCCTAAAGTACCAATGGCTCCTTGCAGCAGCTTGTGCTCCTGGGGAATCTGGCAAAGAACCAATTGAAGGGTTACAGTGGACAATGACGTTGCCTGGTTCTAAGAAATCACTCCTTTGACTTGAAAAGACATACAGGTCACAGTATAAGACATTCAATCTAAGCCTTTGATTTAAGAATTAATGAGAAGAAATTTTCAAAATGCCAAAGGGCATTGGTCATCCCCATCATCTCCCTGCTATTCCTAGGGTACTAATAAAGAACCTTTCATTATTGACATCAGAAAGCACACAGGTTCTGGGCAGATGATGCATGAGTGACTCCTCTGAAAGAATGACTTTACTTCTTAAGATGTTGCAGAAGGAACTGAACAACGATTCCAGAAAGAAGAATCTCTGAGAATCTCAGGGCAGGGTTTCAGAGGCAGCTTTAGGGCTTGCTACCACAACCCAGCTCTGCAGAATCATAGCCACCATTTTAATATTTCAGTTGTCTTTGAAGCAGCACTGGAGATTGAACCTAAGTTGCTATGCATGTGAGCTGAGTACTCTCTCACTGAGTTACACCCCCAGTCTTACATTCCAGTCTTTTGAGAGATTACATGGCCCAGTTTCTATAAAGGTGATTGATTCAGTGTGTCCAAAAGTCAGGTCACAGGAGACCATGCTCACACAAAGGAGAAGGTGTTGTGAGCTATAGAATATTTTTGCAACTAAAATTTACAACATTCAGACCACTTCCATTTTTTAAACATCTTATATGTTAGAAGAAAAATCCTACTCTACTGTTTCAGTTATACTTAACATAAATCATTAAACAGAGAAGAGAGGGAAAATATCTTTCTTGGTGCTAAAAAAGTGTGAAAGCATTAACAAACAAAGAATTTGGAAATAAACATATTTTAACACAGAGCATTTTATATCCAACAGGAAAAAAGTCTCAGTGTAGTTGATTCGTCTTCATTTCCCTACAAGTATGTACAAATGCATAGCTATCAAAAATTTTCCTGCCCTTTGTACATTATGGAGTTGTTTGCAAGGAAATGCCTAAAAGATCAAAGAATACATTTCCTAGAAGCACTTTTTTCACTTTATCCCAGCTCACAATTCCAGGCTACATTCCATCATCATAGGAAAATGAAGGCAAGAAGAACTTGAAGTAGTCACATCTATGTTTGAAAACAAAAGAATGAATGAATGTCTGCCTTTCTCAACTTGAATTTTCCACCTTTATAAAGGTCAGGATCCTCTGCCTAGAGAATGGTTCTAACCATAGTGGATGATTCCTCCAGATCTTAGAAATGCATGTTACTGCCTTCACAGACATTTGATAAGCTAATGAACCATTTTCATGGGCTCTTCCCTTCTCCTGGACAACTGTAGGGATGAGCACATCAATAGAAGAAACCAAAAACATCTATCACCCAGGAATAATTTCAAAAATAGGAAATTAAACTAGTGAAGGTGGAGGCTCATGTCTCACAGCAAATAGCATTAGCAAATCCAGACGATTCAAGGGGAGCTTGCAATATTTAGATTCTTTACTGACAGACAATTGTTGAATCTGTGAAAATTTTACAAGCGAGGATGACTTACAACATGAATTGACTAGTCTGAGAGGCAGAAGCAAAAAAACCAAAAAATTATAAAATCTGATTGCCTCCAGCTCCTAAATAGACAAAAGATAAACTCTGAAAAGTCTTTGAACAACAAAAACCTACCAGGTCATTTCAGTTCAACAGAGTTTAGCCTTATGGAAAAGAAATCTTCAGGAATGTTGCCTGCCTTCTCAGCCAAAATTAACATTTCAAACACCTTCAGGGTACCCACAGCTTCAGTGAGAAAAACCGTAAGGCCTAGAAATCAAAGAAATAATTCAGACTTAAGAACTACAGTTAGGAAGTATCTGGAAGGTAGGAAAGAAAGAGAATTGCTGACAATGAAATAGATTGGAAATAAAACAAATGATTAATCCAAGAAGCCACAAACAGGTATAGTCTCATTAAAAAGAAAAAAAGCCTTTGACGTGGGCCCTTCGACTATTTTAAGAGGATTTCTTTTGGGCAAAATGGAAGAGGGCAGAGCAAAGTATGGTTCTCCAACAATACCCACTTCACTTCAGTTGCACCAAGAAAGATGAGGGACAAGAAAGTGATGCTGATAGTCAAACAGAAAAATGAAAGAGGAAACTCCTCCCAGACTTAGGATCTAGTGCCTGAATAGGTTCCTCTTTTATATGAATCTCACTCACCAAGATTTCATCACTGTTCCAGATAAGTAATTACTATATTTCTCAGTTTGCTTTTTTCCAAATTAACCAACCACTGTATTTTGTATATGTGAGCACACAGAGGTGTATTGAGGACAAGGTACCTGGTTTTGTGATGCCCATATCTAGATCTAGCCTACACCTAGGTCTGTTGATAGTGAATGACACTGCCCAGAAATACTGCATTTAGTTGTAGAAAAAAGAATAAAGTCAGACATTTAGATTATTTCCCCAGAGTACAGAGTGAATCCCTTCTATATACAGAAATATGGTATGATAGCTTTAATTATCAACTTGGCACAATGCGGAATTACCTGGGAAGAGAGCCTCGTTGAGACACTGCTGTCCAGATCAAGTGAGCCTTTGAGCAAGTCTGGAGAATTGTGGTGGGAGGGTATGTCCACAGTGGGTGGTACCATTCCCTAACCAAGGGATCCTGTATAAAAGTGGAAAATTGAAGCTGGCTTTAGTCATATATGCATTCATTCTACTGCTTCTGGCCATAGATGTGACTGTTTCAAGTTCCTACTGCCTTGAGTTTCCTACAATTATGGAACATAATCTGGAATTATGAGATGAAATAAACCTGCCTCACCTAAGTTACTTTTGTCAGAGCATTTTATCACAGCAGCTGGGAATAAAACTAAGAAGCATACAAATGGACATTTGAGAGCGACAAGAATCCTGACAGAGACTGTTAATGGAAGAGCAAAATGTTGCGGCTTGTCAGCTCCTGTCAGTCCTTATGAATGGGATGGAAGAAGAAATAATATCTCTGACTTGTCTCACAAGATTCTGAAAGACCAAAAATCCATTCTCAATATTTTGCTTTGCTTCAGCCAGCTCTAAGCAAAAGATACAGATTTCTCAAGCATATATGAAACCACTGTGTCTCCGGATTTTCACATAAATCAAAGATATACAGTAACTAGAAAACCCCACATGGGTAAATACATGGAAGAAAAATCAGTTTACATTGTGCTCATTATCTAAAGGGAGAGGGATTTGTTTTATAATCTATAAGTTAGTAATTATAATCTATGCTTCACCATGAAAGCAAAAATATGTTTGCTCTGTTGCTTAGAAAAAATCTTTGCTAAAATTTTATAAAGGAGGAAAATAAACATAAATACCAAAAATATCATCAAACATGATGGAAACAAAGTATTTGAAAAAATGTAAAATATCTGACACAGGAAAGTGTGTGAAATAGCAAAAATCAAAATGTCACGCCACAAAACACTAAGGGCTGAAGTCATAGTTAAATCAGTAAAGAATGGTCATGTAACCATGAGAAGCTGAGTTTGATTTCCAGTACTGGAGCTGGAATCTGACAAATTGTCAGACCTTACTAGCCTGCAGGCCCACCCTAGTTTGCAAGCCCCTGGTACCAGCAAAAGACCCTTTCTCAAAAGGGTGGATGGCTTCTTAGTCACAACCCCTGAGGTTGACTTCTGACATTGGCACACAACAGCACACATGTGTGCATGCACTGTCAAACACAAACATGCATAAATATATGAACACACATGCAGCATTAGAAGCACTTAGGAATGGGGCATCCATTTGGTGTCTGAGGAAGCTTATGAAAGAGATCAGAGACAGGGAACCTTTTTGAAATTTATAGAAAGAACAGTCGGACCCCTAGCAGTCACACAACCTAGCCAGCTGTCTCATTTCAGCAGAGACAAGGGTCAACCCTAGGCACAATAGAGACTGAGAGTTAAAACTCATTCTTAAAATTGAACAGTAAGACCCTCTCTTGCTACTCCAGCCTCCTTTCCCTTGTTGAAGGCACAGGACAGCCAATCTCTGACCCCCAACACAATTAGAGAGATACTTTCTCAGAGAACCAGTTTTACACAGAGACTGCACTTTCTTTTCCTGGCCATCCAAATCCGAATAATCACACAGAAACTATATTAATTGCCACATTTATTGGCTAATGACTTAGGTGCATTATTAGCTAACTCTTACATCTTAAATTAACTCATTTCTATTGATCTATGTATCTCCACGTGGTTGTGGCTTACCGGTAACGTTCTGGCATCTTTCTCCTTTTGAGGCTACATAGCATCTCCTTGACTCCACCTACTCTTTCTATATATCTCTTTTCAGATTTCTCATGTGGATTCACTCTGCTAAGCCATTGGTCAAAACAGCTTCATCAACCAATAAAAGCAGCACATATACAAAAGGACAGCCTATATCACCAGTAGCTAGCAAAGGAATTGTGTTCATATACACAAATAGTTATACAGTTCTGAGTAAATGCCAAGATTCCAAGCAGACACAAACCAAACTTAATAAATTCTACTAGTATACAAAGAATTGAAATCTGTCTGTAGGGCCTCTGCCTTAAACATGAATAAATTCTCTGGCTAATTGAGTCAAAATTCTCTGGCTAATTGAGATTGGTATCCAACACAAATGAGAAAAATTGTGGCAGACAAATGGCTACAAGAAAGTAAAAAGAAATGAGAATGCGAAAGGGAGAAAATCCAACAAACAGAAAAAATTAAGAACTTTCTATTAGCTACTTCTCATGCCAGTGTGATTAAATATCTGACAGAAACTACTTAAAGGAGAAGTTGACTTTGTCTCATGGTTCCAGAGGCTTGCTCAATGCTGAAGTGCTGGGAGAAGGCTTGGTGAAGTTTTATCAATGAGAACATATGTTGGAGACTCCTCACATATGGAAACCAAAAAGCAGAAAGAAGAAATGGGACCCTAAGTGATTATAGCCTTCAAATGCCCAAAACAATCACCTACCTCTGTCAACCTGATTCCACCTTCTAAAGCCCCACAGCCTTCCAAGAAGTCACAACCTAAGGACCAGTGCTCAGAACATTAACCTGTAGGGAACATTCCTGATCAAACTGTGACCGAAGATCACAGTTTGGAACAAATTATGGGTTAGTCTGGAAAAGATTTTTTTCCAGGAAACTAAATTGAGCTTCCTGAGTATGAAGAATATAATGGTAGAAATAAAGAATACAAAGACAAAGTTAGAAAATAAAGTGTAGATATTTAAGAAAGAGAGAGGTAAAAGAAAGAACAGAGGTTGGAAATAGGAGAAAAAGAAGGTTTACAGAATCAGTCCAGGAGATCAGACCACCTATGCCAGGAAAACAGTAAAGAGAAAAATGGGGGGAAAATGTGAGATTCATAATAACGGTTTCTATGGTCTGAAAAGAATAGGCACACTAATACTAAGAAAATAAACTTCAAAAATACAATTTTTGTAATGTTTTCAGCTCTCTTTAAGATTAAGAGACCTTAAAACCTCAGAAAGGGAAATACTCTCACACAGAGATGAAAGAATTAGTACAGTAACCTAGGTACCACAAGACCAAGGAGAAGTTCTTAAAAATTCACAGAACAAATGAGTCCTTTCCAACCTAGGTATGAATTAATTGGACAGTTAGTAATGATGGCATGGTACAATACGCTACATCACACAGCTGTGCAGCAGGTTAATCTCCGCCTCCATGCAGCTTGTTGGTTTCCTTGTTAATTAGAAGGCTAGCTCGGAGATTATATCCTAGCAGAACCTGGGGGCTGGCCAAGAAAAGAAGGAAGATGGAGATGCAAACTCAGAGAACACAATGTAAGGTCAAGTAAAAGTTCCTGTACCAAAACTCAATGAATGGTGCTGGAAACAGCCTACCTGTAAGAGACCAGTAACAGCAGGTCTTGCTATTAGCAGCTGGTCCCTCTAAATCTGGTAGATAAGTGCCAGAAATCAGGAAGCATGCTTTTAGAGCTGGAAAGGACTTTTAAAAAGGAAAGGACTTTAGAGAACTTGGATTTTCACATTGTAATGATGACAGGACAGAGATTTGCTTTCTTCTTTGGTTAATTGACTAGGTTTGCTTCCCCTCAGAAGCCACTATGGAAAGGACTGGGTCAGCATAACTAGGAAAAGGCAGGTCTGCAGTCTGGAGGCAGGGGATGAGTGACTGACAAGGAAGGAGACTGGGATGGGGACAAGACCCTCAAAACAAGGGAATCGAGTTTTTACAACACTCTTTCCTCTCCTTTCTCATTTGCTTCAGTTTGGCTCTGGGCCCAAATCCATTGCCATTGTCAGACTATTTCTGTCACTGATCAGGCATGGGATGGTCTGTTTTTAGCAAGTCTACTGTATAATCGCATTGCTTCTTATTGTGAAGATTTGCAGCCATAGCTGTAAACTTTGTGCAAATTTCAGTTGTCCTTTCAAAAATAATAATTGGCTTCTCTCAGTTTACAATGCCTTCTATTTTCGTCCCGGTGAATATTATCCCATAACATACAGGCAGATTTAGAGAGAATGGAAAGATTTGTTGCAGACCAACGGACCCTTTCATTTGCCTTTCGTTTGTGATTCTCAAATATGTACTGCTGAAATATGCTTCTTCACGAGAGCCATAATTTAACTATTTTAATTTGAATTCTGATGCTTTCTTCATTCTACAGTTGTGTGTGACTACAGCCTTTGTAAATTTTCCTCTTCAGGAGAGTACTGATGTTTAAGACTCTGCCAGATCTTTTCTACACAGGATACCTTCTATATGCTATATTCTACTTGAGCCTATTATCTTTTGTTAATAATCTAATCCTCTATTCCAGCCCACTCCAAAAGACCTATTAAAGAGCAAGCAGTGTAGTTCTAAATAGCATGCTGCTTCATTTTTAAGCTTAAAACTTCTGTTTAACTTTTACTGTTTGTCTTTTTCCAATATGTGTGTGCTAAGAATTCATATAAGAAGATTGTATCGTGAATTAATCTGTTATTTTTAATCTTTTACTAATCCTTATGAGATAAACATATGATTTATTAGCATCCCATAATTTTTTCCTATTGGGGAAAAGGCACATTCATTATTACTTGTTTTATTTTTAAAACAATAACTAGTAGCATTCAAAAGGATGTTTGTTACCTGGGATCAGATGATGCTAAAAATGTAAGACGAAGTCTTCAGGGAGAAGGAGAAATAGTATGAACCGAAACTTCTGTGAGTCTCTATGTTTCTGTAGTGACTTCAAGATGGTTCCAGCCATATCATAACCACTGTTCTTCACAACTCCCTTGTTACATGGGGAGAAAAGACAGGAAACTGCATTTTGTGAATGCAAAAACTGAACTTAGTTACTGAGATCCACTGCAGTCAAGAAAAATGGGGCTTTCACCCCAAATCATTTTTCAGTCATTCTTCAGTCAGCTATTAGGTCTCTGAGTGCATGTCCTGTGACAAATTGGGGAAGATTCCTTTTAGCATGTAGTTTTCAGAGGATTCTGTCCACGCCCGGCCTGCTGCACTGTTTCTAGTAGTAGGAATGCAGACGTCATGGCAAACTGTGGAGAAGCAAACTTCATGTCATGGAGCTAGGGAGAGAGAAGTAAGAGACGGGCACAGCAAGCTTTAAGCATGTTGTGTCCTCCAACTAGGTGCCACCTCCTAAAATCTCTTCCATATGCCACCTTCAATAATGTCTCCAGCTGGGGCCAAGTCTCCAAAACATGAGCTTTCACTGAACATCGCAGACTCAAACAATAATATTGGGGTAAAACAAAATTCTTGAAGTAGAACTCTATAGGACTTCATTTATAAAAAAACATTAAAAATCATTGTAAATCAAAATAAGAAATTGTTAACCATGTTATTATTTGATATAAGCAAATGCCTTGGAAGAAGAGCTACCTAAAGAGATACATCTGTTTTCTAGAATAGACATGACACCTAATTTGATATTGAACATTATTTTCTCTTATGAATACAAAAATATGACAAAACATTGTATAATATTTTAATTTAAAAATTTAAGTACCTCTCTTCACACTGGCTTAGCACAATGGGTTTTATTTTCGCAAATATTCATTTTGACTTGTCCACTTCCATAAAGAGTTCATATTTTTATAATTTTGGTAAATGTGTTATTGCATGTTTCACTTAATGTTATATTAAACACAGTTTTCATGATACTACCCTGGAAAATATTATAATGATTATATTGTATATAGCTTTTTCCTTTTATTGAAAAAAGGACAATGATTCCAAAATTATGAATGATTTAAACTCATGATACCATTTTGCTTCTCAAAAAAGTCTGTAACATTTGCAGGCTCAGTAGTCATGTGAGATCACACTTCCACCAGCAGATATTCGTGATTTTAGTTCCCCAGGCCAAACACATTGCTAGTGTTCTTGACTCCTCTCTTTGTTTCATCAGCAAATTCTGTTATATGCAGTAATGAGGAGCAGCAGGCTGTTTCCCACCCAGCTCCTGTCTAGCTTAACCCTGAAATATTTACACAGAAACTGTATTCATTTAAACACTGCCTGGCCCATTAGTTCTAGCCTC
>LOJH01022508.1:1320-15529 GCA_001685095.1 Ellobius talpinus
CTCTCTCTCTCTCTCTCTCTCTCTCTCTCTCTCTCTCTCTCTCCTTTCTCCTCTACCCCTTCTTTCCATGTCGAGACAGATGAAAATTAAACAATACAAAAATCTAAGATTCTTAGTGTCCCATGGCTGTTTGTAAGAGCAGGCAGAACTTTGCTACAACAGAGAAGCTGAGAGAACTTAGTTGATTCCACCAATCCTGAGCACTTAATAATCAGACAGCAGGTTTAACATTTTAAGCATATTCAGTAATGTCTAAACATATATGTGGTATGTTCATATGTATATGGAAGTGCACATGTTTGTGTATGTGCATGCATGTAAAGGCTAGAGGATAACATTAGCTGCCATTCTCTGGAATGCTATTTCTTTCTTTCTTTCCAGGCTGGGCCTCTATAGGCCCAGAGTTCATCAATTAGGTTAGACTGGCTGTCCAGCAAGCTTCAAAGATCTTCTGGTTGCAGCTTCCCTGGGCCATCTTGTCTGGCATCTTTGTATGGGTTGTGGGAATCAAACTCAGGTCCTTGTGCTTGCAAAAGAATTGCTTTACTGCCTGAGCTCCCCACTCCCTGCAGTGCCTTATTCAATACTTTAAGTTAAACAATAAAAGAAGATAACTAGCAGGTGAGTCATAATCTCAGAGTGAAGAAAACATCATAATCAAATTAACAGAGACAGAAATCAAAAAATTGATAGATTTTAGCATCATGGAAATTATGTTATTATAAAAAACACAGTGTCAATATAAAATCATCATGCATAAAATTATATCACATCTGATGGGAAAGAATTGATTTTTGTTGTTGTTGTTTTTAGATGGGGGGTCTCATACTCTGTAACTCAGGCTAGCCTTAGACTTAAACTCCTCAGTCTCTCAGCCTTCCTGATGCCTGAGACTATTGGTGCCTACCACCACATGTGGCTAAGGAGTGTATTTTAAATATACCAAGAACATCAAATACATCTTTATATTAGCCTGCAAACACAGGCAGGTTGGCTGTTTGTCTTGGGCATATTCTGTCACATTGGCAAGAGTTGGAAGCTAACTGGCTACCTGATTACCTGATGTGCCCAAGGAAGGCAGACCCATTTATCCTTGTAGATAAATGCAACTTCGTGGAAGGGAGTTTTTCCTTTAATTGCCAAGCCTTGAAAACAGGCATGACCCGTGGCAGTGTCTACATGTTTACATTGATGGTTCACACAGCATTGTTTAATGTCATGAGAGAGCATCCAAGTTTAAAATGCCACAAACCAAGTATTAAGATGACCCCTTTTTACTTGAGAAAATGATAAAAATGATTGTGTACACTTTCAAAAATGTCTGAAAGATGTTGTTTGAGTTTACAAATTTTCTAATGTTAATATTCCTTCTGATATTTTCAGAGGGAAATTAATATTTGTGTACTATGAAATAGTTAATATATCATTGTAGCCTCAAAATGGCACAGATTTGGTCAAGTGAGTGGCATGGCTAACACGGGTGTTGGTTCAAGTGTAGGGACTGAGCCAAGGGCACAGCATGGCATCAGGTGGTTGACCTCCAGAGTGGAAGTCAATTTCCATGTTTGAAACACAGAACTTTACCCATTATTATTGCATGTACCACCACAGAGATGCTCCCAGGGCCCGGTCTTCACTGGTTTTCTTTACTTTTGAGGGAAAGCTGTTGAGGAAAAAAGTATCAGTTAAGTTCAGTATTTCACATTACCAGAATTTTAGGGTTTTTGTTGTTTTGTTTTAGTTAAAGACAAAGATAGAGTAGAAACAAACATTAAAATTTTCACTCTGTTTCAGCTTGATCCATATTACAGTTTCCCTATAAGGAAAGACTGATTTGTATTATCATAGGGCATACAGGTAAATGAGTAGATATAAAATTCTTTTTAATGCTTATCACCATAGATTTTCAACAAATAAAAAGTTCCTTTATGGACAGATTTGAACACTGATGGCTTTGGATGATATACTCAATGAAAGTGTTAATGTGTGGTCTTGTTTTTCAATTGAGTAGGAAGTTGATGCCATTCTGTGTTGTCAAGAAAGAATGAGGCGACATCTGGATAAGGCGATTGCCCAACTCGCGTAAGCATTTCCTCTCTATCCAGTTTAAACCCAGCATTGAACTGTGCTTCTGCCTACTGGGCACACTGCTCTTAGCACATCTTAAGAGCACACGTGCACACACACATGCACACATGGACAGGCACACATACACGCACACAGACAGGCACGGACAGGCACACACACACACATCTGGGCACATGGGCACACACATATACACATTTTTATTCAGAGGTGAGGATGAGCACTTGGGATCTTGTTTTTGATTTTTATTTCAAAACTAATTTGTGGATGCTGTGGGAAGGATGGCCAATGTTTCCTTTAACTCAAGACTCTTACTTTGAGGCCTGTGTTCTATCCTGGCATTTGGTTTTCATATTTCTGTGAAGACCCACATCTCCTGATTACAACATCACGGTGTTTGCTGCGCCCACAGCGCTACCGTTAGGCACTACTCCTGTTCTCTGCCGGAATACAACTCCCTCAAGGCTTGGGTTCTCAGGCACTCACTCTATGGCAAGGGTGGAAGAATAGGAAAGGAGAAGAAGAGGCAGTTCTTAAGTTATGGTAACGGCTGTCAGAATAGAAAAGTTACTGGCTGAGCCTGCTGACTAACAGCCCTCCAAAGGTCTGTGTTGGCTGTGGTCACACAAAGAAGCAGTGTTGAAAACGCTCTTCCCTCAAAGAAATGATGGCCACATATATGCCGCTGTTACCAAAGATGACATGTGATACACCTCAGGTAACAAGAGGCATCAAATCACTACCTGCTTAGTTTGCCAACCTGTGCCTTGGAGTCAGCCTGGGAAGATTGGTGAGGTTTGCATGCTGCGGTCCTCTGGAGGTGGCATTAGAAGGCTCCATTACTCGGAAATTGGTGAGATGCGCAACCCATTTCAGAGGCTGCCTGTCGTGATTTGACTATGGACAGGTAGTTCTGATCTGAACTCATGACTTCTTTAAGAATTCTAGAATCTACATTTAGCAAGTTTCCGAGAGTCTCTCCTGATCCCCATTTTCATTCATAATCAAGAATCTGCTGTTATGTCTTGTGTCCTTGGCTTTCCGTGGGCATTGTTTTTCCATGCTGAGATGGCCACATCTCTCTGTAAGTCCGCATTGCTGATTGTCTCCCTTGGTTGTATCACAGGCCCTTGTACAAGGTCCTCACCATGCGTATTCATTTGCTTGGATTTTTGTTGGTGACCCTTTAAGGAGCTTGCCTTTGCTTACATCTATAGCGGGTGGTGCTGACCTCACCTCCCTGGGTGGCTTTTCTATTGTACTCTCTCCACTTGCTTTGAATGTGACTATCACACTCTCAGAATGCACATCAGTTGAAAATGGAACTTCCCTGGCCACTAACATAGCATCAAAGGCTTTTGACATCTTTCTTTATATGACAAGTGAATGAGGTACCACCTCACGTACCTTCCCAGGTGGACTAACAGGCTCCCCTCCCATCAAAGATGTCATCCCAAGAGAGGAAGCCCATGGGATATGCTAGTCCTAGATTGCAAACAAGACAGATCTTCTAGTCCAGAGTCCCAACATAATAACCCAGTGCTGGAGGCTCAGCCATGTCAAGGGGAGGCATCTTTTGCATATGTATTCTCCCATAAGATTCATAAGATACAGACAGTTTGCCTGGAGCTGCCCTCATTTCTACTTTACAAAAAAGCTAAAGCTTTATGGAAGTGATTTGTCTGAAGGCACAGGCCACAGAGAGTGGAAGCTGCTGGCATCAGTTCATTCCACCGGAAGCAATCTTTACCAAGCAGTTTCTGTGCTCGGCCTTGCTTATGGTTCTAGAAGCATAGATGTGACTGATCATCCAGTTGTCCTGCTTCTCACGGGCCACATGCTAACAGCTCTCAACTTTCCCAAATGTCAACAGCCTACTGGGGTCTACTTTTGGGTGTGGAAGGAGCACGCAGGCTTAGGGTGTCACCCGAAGA
The DNA here is from genome assembly GCA_001685095.1 of Ellobius talpinus. Taxonomy (NCBI): domain Eukaryota; kingdom Metazoa; phylum Chordata; class Mammalia; order Rodentia; family Cricetidae; genus Ellobius; species Ellobius talpinus. Next base: position 5,340 of record LOJH01022508.1, read on the forward strand.
CCCCCAGATCCTCTTCTCACTCATGTGTCTCCCAACTCCAGTGATGGAATTCTGTTGATCCAGTGAGTCAGCTGAGCTCTGAGATTGGCTTGGTTCTTAAACTTACCCAGAAGCCGGATATTTCTTACCTCCTGGGCTGTCCCCTTATTCCCTTGCTGCCTCCCTCCTTCATAGTCACTGCTGTGGCTCCTAGCATGACTTCCCAGGTCTTCAGCAGTGGGTCCTCAGCACGGCAACCGAATGAGCTAGCTAAATGACAAGTCAGCAGTCTCCAGTTTCTCTTTGGAGAAAACCTGGGCCTTTGCAGTGTCCACCATCCAACATGTGTGACCTGGTTGTCCTTACATCAGGGCTCAGTGTCATCTGATGAGATCTCTCCTGCCCACCCTGTGTAAAATCCCAGCACTTGCTCTGCAGTTCCTGGTTCCTCTTTTGGTTTTCGCCATGATCTTCTAGCCACTCCAGCTTCCCGTGTAGTATATGTACTGTCTATGTGCTCATGGTAGGGACAAACTCCTTGGAGAAGAGTTTCTGCTGTGTTCACTATTTCCCAGGCTCACACAAAAATTATTTATTAAATGAACAGTGACCATGAATGAAGATATGCTTCACCTGTCGCCCATGCCCACCTCTCCTCCAGGGTTAGTCTCTGGGCGTGACTTGTGGGTCGTCTCTCTCCCTAGAATTTGGGCAAGACTATCTCTGAGATTACTGGCATCTCTTCTCTCCCAGTAGCTGGGCTGCTGGGGCAGAGTGTTGGGGTGAACTGCCAGCTCCTCGACCTCACTTCAAGCACTCTTTAGAATTTGATTCTGACTCTTAGTTTATGTCTCCTGGGGAACATCTGTGCCACAACATGACCACAAACTTAGGTCGCCAATGGATCGAGGGAGGTTTTGATGTGTACGTCTCATGAGTTCTGGGGGAAATTATATTCAAAGCATAGGGAAAGGGGTGAGAATATAGAAAATGAACAGGAAGGAAGAGAGGAATGCACAGAAATGGACTTATGACTGCCAACCAGTGTCCTACCTGGAACTCTCCCACTTGCCTAGACCCCATAGACAGGAAATATCGCACGGCAGGGTGGGGCAAGGCGGGGAGGGGTGGGGCAGGGCAGGGCGAGGTGGGGTCCTCATGACTCATGTGTGTGACCATCTCCATAGATGCTCCTTTGGAGTGGGAGTTGATTGTTTTGATGGAGGAGAGTTGTAGAAGGTTCCACCTTAGAGGGGCGATGCCTGGTGGGTTGGGAAGTCACTGCCTGGCTGAAAACTTGTCCCTCTTCTCTTCCCTGTGTGTTGTAGCTCAGACAGAGCAGCCCAGCATGAGCTGGAGAAAGACTTGAGTGATAAACAAACAGCCCTCCGTATTGACGGGAAATGCAAAGACCTGCGCAACACTTCGGAGGGCGTCAGCTACTTCCGGGGAGTGGAGAGAGTTGATGCAACGTAAGCCGGCGCACGCCGTTCTGAGACTGTAATGTTTGTGCTCTCTGCATTCATAGCGGCGCGGCACACAGGTTATCTTATTCCATTTTTTGTTGTCTTTTTACAACTACCACGGAATCCCCTAAGACTCAGTGATTTATAAGGAACAGAAACTTCTTAGTTTCCTGTTTCTGGAGTCTTGAAAGTCCACGGTAGCAATTTCTTGTGAGAGGTTTTGGGCCGAAGAAACAGAAGGGTAAATGAGTATTTGAAGAAATGAAAGGCGAGTTCACTTCGATAATAGCCCACTCTGGAACACTGACCAACTCCCAGGAGAACGAACTCGTTTTCTCCAGAAAGGCATGAATGCAGGCAGGGATGTGACTCTGTGAGGGGTATGTCTACCTGCATTTGTTCCTAGAACCTCAAGGTAAAGAGCGTTTTCACAGGCACTGATGCTTCTAAACGACCCACTTATTACTTAAAGCCATGCTTCTCAAGCCTTCCTAATGCTGCGACCCTTTAATACAGTTCCTCATGTTGTGGTGACCCCCAACCATAAAATTATTGCTACTTCATAACTAATTTTGCTACTGCTATGAATCATAATGTAAATTTTTTTTGGAGATAGAGGTTTGCCAAGGGGGGACGTGACCCACAGGTTGAGAGGTACTGACTTAAAGGCTGTCCTTCCCAACAATGCACTGGCATAAATACAAATTAAAATGGGTTATGCAAAGCATGGCCAGGTGCCCGAAGATGAGAGACACCCTTGGCCTTGATCAGTTTTCAGTGAGATTTCATTCTAGTAGAGCCAGGCCTTGGGGACTGAACCATTCTGTATTCTGCAAACACATAATTTTTTTCTAACATGAAAATGGCACCTTCTTATGTAGAAAAGCATAGACAAAAAGGAAACCAGGCCTTGCCAGTTCCTAGATGCCTTGGTCCCTGTGGGCACAGGCTGGGAGCCATGCATGCCTTTCTCCCCACTGCTTGTTGCATTTGCCATTCTGATAGTTCCTTGCCAGACCCCTGGATACCTATTTGGGCAGGGCTTAGCTGAGACTGCCACTTCCTTTTAAAAATAACCAAGTTTGATGGAGTGATGTTTACATAGAGTAAAATGGGGGAGCTGCATGCACGTGGCAGTGGCTCTGTCATATTTGAATGTCTATGGCAGCATAGCCACATGTAGATGGAGATTTTTCACCACCTTGTAAGGATCCCCACAGTTTCCCCCACACCTGTGTCTACGCACTACCCCTAAAGTGACTCCAAAATTGATTCTGTCCTGTGGGTGCCTTATCCTACAAAGTGACTTTATTGAGAGCTACAATATCAGTTACCCCTTGGGCATTTGCTGTTCAGCTGCGAATCAGAACCAGAGCCTGTGTTCTGTATAATCTGTATAATCTGTATAATCGTCCATGCTGCCTTACTTGGCTCAAGGAGAGCCGAGAGCTTCTTAAGGCCCCCATTTTTGCACAAGTTCTTTTCTATCCCTTACAAGATGGAAGGAGCATCCGTGACATTATTTTGGGTCTAGACAATGTTGAGTCCTATTCAATATGTTATTATAAGAACACGCAAACAGATATTGCTTGTCAAATCTACCAATGAGAGACACCCAATGCGGACGACGGGTCCTTAGTCTGTCTATGTGTCCCCAGATGGACAGATGCTCGTTTGTAACCTTAAAAAATGGTATTGCCCACACGCCATTTCAACACGCCTAGCCAACTTTTCACTGCAAGCTGCATCAATGTTGCTGTTTGTGAACTTAGTGTTCCTAGGCTAATATAGATTCATGAAGTAAATATTTGTGAATTTGCATGCCATGCAGATTTTCCACACATATTAATCTAACCCGTACTTTCGTTCATTTAGGCCGTTTCTCAGCTTCTGGAGCTTTATATAAATATTGCTGAAATGAATGTCCTTCCATCTCTGACTTTGGGAATATTATTTTCTGGGGACAGTGAAATTTCTGAGTTAGAAACTTTTAGTCTGCTTTGCCTTCCTATTGCCCAGCAAGATCGAACCAGTTTAACATTCTCAGATGCTAGACAGCAGCCCTTCCTGAACACATCACCAGCTGTAGGTCAGCTGGAGACAGCAGCCCTTCCTACACACATCACCAGCTGCAGGTCAGCTGGAGACAGCAGCCTTTCCTACACACATCGCCAGCTGCAGGTCAGCTGGAGACAGCAGCCCTTCTTACACACATCACCAGCTGCAGGTCAGCTGGAGACAGCAGCCTTTCCTACACACATCACCAGCTGCAGGTCAGCTGGAGACAGCAGCCTTCCTACACACATCACCGCTGCAAGTGAGTGCTTCTCATTTTACTCTTCTGAAAAGGGTTTCTCAGGGCCCTGCTGTTTTCATTGGCACACCTTTGGCTACTCCCAAGGTTGATATTTTTGCTTCTCTTTATTGGGTTGGTCTGGGCACATTTGTAAAGATCGTACATGCTCTTGCTCTTCAGTGACCCTTCCCCACTCTGTCGGAAGAATTACTTCATGCCTATTAATGCACTATTGATTCAAATACACTTTGCTGTTGTTTCTATCTCGTGCAGCATGTCTAGGATGGGTGGCACTGGAGCCTTTCTCTTGCAGGATGAACTGTCCCTGCAGACCATCTGGGCTGATGCATCTTTGTCGCCATCATCTCTCTTCCCATTTCCAGGGTGTCTGTGCCCGAGTCGTGGGCCAAGTTTACAGATGACAATATTCTCCGCTCCCAGAGTGAGAGGGCAGCCTCCACCAAGCTGAGGGATGACATTGAGAACCTCCTGGTTGTGACAGCCAATGAGATGTGGAATCAGTTCAACAAAGTGAACTTGGCTTTCACCAATCGCATTGCCGAGACTGTAGATGCTAAGAATAAGATCCACGTTCACTTATTGAAGGTAAGGAGCTAGCTTGGTCTCGGAACTATACCTGACGCTGGGGGAAGAGGTCAGGGTAAAGCGTTTGCTTGGCCCATGCAAGACCCCTAGCTGCACCCCCAGGATTGGAAAATGAAAAACTAAATCAATCATTTGTTCCCCATCATTGCCATGGGCAAGGCAGGGCACTCTGCGACCACAAATCTCTCACCACCTCCAGAAAAGCTCCGTTAGTCGCATGACTTCCTGGCCATCCATACTGAAGAAAATTAAAAGCAGTACAAAGCATGCCATGTATTTCAGCCTGTAGCCAGGTGTCAAAATGAAGTGGGAATTCACTGGTATTTGGAACACAAATAATGCACTATACAGGGAAAGACTCTTAGTATTTAATGGAAACAAAAATATTATGATAAAGCTTAATGAATCGCTGTATATAAGTAGGATGTGGACTTAGTAAACATACGGTAGGGAGGGAGTTCATTTGGGTCAGTCATTTCAGATCTCTTTTCTTGGCGGTGGGACCAAATGCAGGAAGCAAAAAGGTAGTGCTGAGTATTCCTGAGTTTGTGAAGTGCTCTGTGCTGTGAGTGTAGGAGTTTTACAGTGACAATTGAATTAAGGCTGATGCAGAAGTCACATTTAAAGATAAGCAAGAACTTCTGCCTTTTCTCCTAAGTACTATGGAACATGGTCCTCATCATGTGTCACTCTTTTTTCCTTAAAAATATTTACTTTTATTTTATACATATTTTATGTATGAGTATTTTGCCTGCATTTATGTCTGTGCATCATGTGCATGCAGTGCTCATGGAGGCCAGAAGAGGGTGTCAGAATCCCCCTAGGACTGGAATAACAGAATTGTGAGATGCTATGAGGATGCTGGGAATTGAATCTGGGTCCTCTGGAAGAGCAGCCAGGGCTCTTAACTGGTGAGCCATCATCTCTCCAGCCTGTCTTCCTTTTAAAGATCTTATACTATTGCACTAAGCTAGTATTTCACAATAGAGGGTGCCATGTTTCCCCCAGGCAGAAGCAATATACCCTTCCTTCTCAGGATGCCTGACTTATGCGGTAAACAACAGTTGAGCCAGGTGGTGTGCTACATTGTGAAGGGCAGGGAAAAGCATAAAATGAAGTTTTTGCTCCCGAGCAGATAGTAATAACAGTAGGAGGTCACGCCCTCTGGTTGCCCATGACAAATGCATGTTTGTGGGTTGGAAGGAAAAATGAGTGTTCGAATGGGGGAATCCTTCAAACAGGGCTCAGGAGGCAGTGACTAAGTGGCCATGTTGAGGTCTAAAGAGGCTGTTGAAACTGGCATGGATGCTGTGTCCTAGGAGAGAAGCTTGGGAAGATGGTTGGAACCATACTGCAGAAGTTGCTGAGATGGGGGTGGGAGATGGGGGTCAGGGCAGTAGGGCTCTGTAGTGTGAAATTTTAATTGGCTATAATAATAAAAACCTAGAGTCAGATATAGGGTTAATGCCGAAAGATCAGAGAAGCAGAGCAGCCAGCCGCTAGAGAGTTCTTACCTCGACCTGTGCTCAGATCGAAGGGGTGATCCTGTCTCTATGAATCTTCAGACTGCAGGCTTAGACTGAATCCCCAGACCGCATGCTCAAACTGCATCTCCCTCTATGAAACCTCAGACTGCATCTCAGACTGAATCCTCAGACTGTACCTGAGCTCCTGTCTCCTCCCGCCTTACATACCTCTCTCCACCCAGCCTGTCTGACACCCACTCCTGTCTCTACCTCCCTAGTGCTGGGTTTAAAGTCATGTGATCCAACTGTTGGATCATCTTTGTGTGAGCTCTGTTTCTCTTGTAGACAGATTCAGTCTCGTGTAGCTCGGGATAGCCTTGAACTCACAAAGATCTGTCTGCCTCTTTCTACTGAGCACTGGGATTAAACGAGTGTGCCACAACTGTGTGGCCTCTATGACTGACTAGTGGCTTAGCTCTGCACTCTGATCTTCAGGCAAGCATTTTTTTTCTCAGATTACAAACAATATCACCACAGGGCTCCATCCTGAAAGTCCTTAGAAAGGTGTTGTGACAGAGTTCCTTTGTTCACTGGTGGATTGCAGGTGGTGTTTTCTGTTTGTTTTGTTTGTTGTTGTTTTAAACCCACTGCGTTAGTTTGCCAGGGCTGTGGCCTTTACGAAGTGCTCACTGAGTGGCTAGAAGTCTGAGCTCCAGATGTCACAAGGTTGCTTGCTTCTGAGGTCCCCTCCTTTCACTCTCTGGCAGTCTCTTCTCTCGATGTATCCATGTCTTCTTCCTCTGCGTGCATCTGTGCTGTGTTAGTCAGGGCTCTCAAGAGGGATCGAACTTGGAGAATGAGTCTCTCTCTGTACACACACATGTGCACACAGACATCGCGCGCACACACATTTATTAGTCAGGGCTCTCGAGAGGGATCGAACTTAGAGAATGAGTCTCTCTCTGTACACACACGTGCATGCACATACACGTTTATTAGTCAGGACTCTCGAGAGGGATAGAACTTAGAACACACGCACACACGTGCACACACATTTATTAGTCAGGACTCTCAAAAGGGATAGAACTTAGAGAATGAGTCTCTCTCTGTACACACACATGCACACACACGCACATACACACACATTTATTAGTTAGGGCTCTCAAGAGGGATAGAACTTAGAGAATGAGTTTCTCTCTGTACACACACATGCACACACACATGCACATTTATTGATCAGGGCTCTTGAGAGGGATAGAACTTAGAGAATAATCTCTCTGTACACACACATACACACACTTGTGCACACACACATGCACACACAGGGATTTATTAGAATGGCTTAGGAGCTGTGGTCCAGCAAACACTACAGTGGCTGTCTAACAATGTTCAAGAGTCCAGTAGTTGTTCAGTCCACAAGGCTGGATGTCTCAGCTGGTCTTCAGTATGTGCCAGAATCCCAAAGATGTAGGCTCTAGCACCAGTGAAGGAATGAACTTGGCAGCGAGAATGAGAGCAAGCAGGCTATGAGAGAGCAAGTTGCCTTCTTCCATGTTTTTGGGTTGCCAACAGAAAGAGTGGTCCATATTAAAGGTGGACCCTTCCCATCCCAAACATCTGGATTAAAAGTGGATCCTCCCACTTCAAATGATGTACTTAAGAAAAAAAATCCCTACCTGTGTGCCCAATCATTTGTGTTTTAGTTCATTTTAGATGCAGTCAAGTTGACAACTGGGAATAGCTATCACAGTGTCCAAGGTCCCTCCATTTATAAGACTTGGACCCACTCATCTTGAGTCATTTTAATGTGTCCTCTGCAGAAACTCAGTCTCCCAGTATAATCACATTCTGGGATACTAAGGGTTGAAACTTCAAGATATGAATTTTTAGGGGAAGGACACACAATTCAACCCATAATAGATACATTCTAAGTTCCACTTAGGCATGTTGGGATGTAGACACATGGATACCATGCTGATCCTGCTGTTTTATGTCCTAGTGAGACAATAACACATACACATAGACATGCAGGTGCACACACATACACCCCACATACATGAGAGAAAATGGTTAGTCTGTTGGGAAGGCACAGACATAACCACTTGGAACCAGAGAGAGAAAGGTTTATCAGAAGGAAGTGTTGTCTCTTCTGGTGAGAATCGGACATTGCTATTTTGACAGGTTGGCAAAAGCTTGGGAGAGAGGTCAAGGCCTGAGGGACAGACTCGGGAGGGCTTGGATTACGTGGACATTGAATAGGTGTGCTTTTGCAAGGTCCCTGGAGAAGACAGAGGATGTAATACCAAAGGATAGACCTTTGGCAGTGGGACGAGGAACAGTTAGGAAGCCGGGAGTTTGGCTAGCAGCTGGCTAAGAGAACAAGTTGGGCCAGGGTTTCAAGTAGTGGGAAGGATTCAAGAGGCTCTGATCTTGACCTTGAGAGGCATTTTCAGGAGAGCAAATTCAGGAGCCTCTGGAATACGGGGTAGGTGGGAGGCAGAGGGAATGGCCACAGGCCATGGGTGAACATACTTGGCAGGGAACACAGGCGGGTTTGGAGAGGACCCTGGGACTAGATGGGATCGTGGCAGAAAAGACAGCTGGTTTGGAAAATGCACTGGTTAGTAACTGAGCTGTCTCCAGGCCTTAGGAAAGGGACTACACCAAAGGACCAAAGTCGTGAGGTTTGGAACTGAGGAGCAGCAGAGAGCTGGGTGTCATTGAAGGCAGGGTGTCCAGAGCACAGGGTGTCCAGAGCACAGAGGAGAATGTGGAGGGAGCAAAGTTCTCAGTGAATCTACTTCTTCCTCCCAGAGGTTGAGGAAGCCCAGGGGCCAGAGGTGGGAGTGTCACAGGTGGTTCGGAGACCAGCAACAGGATGTCAGCAGTTGCTTCTCATTGCCACAGACCCTGCAGGAGATCTTCCAGATCGAAATGACTATAGAATCCATCAAAAAGGCCATCAAAGAAAAGTCTGCCTTCCTGAAGGTGGCACAGACCCGGCTGGATGAACGAACAAGGAGACCGAACATAGAGCTGTGCAGGGACATGGCTCAGTTACGGTGAGGGTGGGCAGAGGAGGAGAGCTGGGGAGGGCAGTGGCTAACTGGACACAGCTGGGCTCTGATTAAGGATATTCTCTGATGACAAGCATCATGAAGACATCTTTAAATGTGTAAAGTGTGACTCATGGGAGCTGTTAAATGGGTCAGGGGTTCAATTCAGGATGATGAAAAAAGTCTTGAGATGGGCGGTGGTGATGGTCGCCTGATGGTGTGACTGTATTTACTGTCCCCGAACCGAACACTTCACAGCGGCTGAAGTGTGTTGTGCATATTACTCCATATATTTGTTAACAGTCAAAACGACAGCAGTACATCACATAGCATTAGCCTTTAGTTCATTCAGAGCATTCGGGGTGGTGTTTGGGCTTCTGAGCAATTCCTTAGGTTGCTAGTCCAGGCCACAAGGCTCCCCTTGTGAAAGTAAATCAAATCGGTAGCAGTGGACTGGGCCATGGGGAGATGCCATTTGCCTTCTCTTGTATTCCATGGTAGAGTTTCTTCATCAAGAAGCTTTTATTCTAAAGATGAACCAACCACACGTGGGCACTACCAAGGAAAGCAATGGTGGTTCAAAGTGCTGACTTTTCAGAGAGAAAGTCAGGGGAGACTCCTCGTAAGGTCAATTGTCATCGATGACGATCATGACGCTGACAATGATGAAGATGAAACAGTTGTCACCTTTCCTTGATCTTGCTCCATGCGTGGCCCTATCCTGTGTACTTTACAGTATTTCCTACATCGCCTTCATTTTGTGAATGAGGAAAAGGAGGCAGGAACAGGTAGGTTGTGGAGTGTCTTAATCATGGCTGCTGTTCCTTGATGAAAACTCCATGGCCAAAAGCAACTGCAAGAGGGAAGCTTTCATTTGGCTTACCCTTCCACATCACTGTCCGTCATCAGAGGAAGCCAGGACAGCCCAGACAGGGCAGGATCCTGGAGGCTGATGCAGGGGCCATGAGAGGCGCTGCTCACTGGCCTGTTCCTCTTGCTTTACTCAGCCTGCTTTCTTATAGGACCCAGGGCCACCAGTCCAGAGGTGTCTCCACCCACAATGGGCTGGACCACCCCCATCAGTCACTAATGAAGAAAATGCCCTACAGGTTTGCCTGCCTGCTGCAGAATCTTATGGAGGCATCTTCTCAATTGAGATCCCCCCCTTTAGGTAACTCTAGATCGGGTCAAGTTGACATGGAAACTTGCTGGCACCCACAGATGCACTGAGATCACACCTGGCAGTGAGAGGCAGCTGGAGCTTGAATTCTTGCCTGGGTCACTGCAGATGAGGTGTGCTACTTACTACATGGGAACTGGG
>LOJH01022509.1:0-15364 GCA_001685095.1 Ellobius talpinus
GAGTAAACCGGGAGCATGGGGACCTTGGGAGAGGGTTGAAGGGGAGGGGAGAGGCAGGAGGGGAGCAGAGAAAAATGTAGAGTTCAACAAAAAAGAAGAGAAAAGCTAGCTAGAAACAAGCCAAGGTTGGACATTCATAAGAAATAATATACCGTGTGTATAGTTTATTTGGGAGCTTAAAGACAACTACAGGTCAGCTCCCAAAGAATTAACATGGCTGACCTCTGGGCTTCCACATGTATGTGCACATACATGCAGGCATACACATGTGAACACAAATATATCGTAACTATTTCTAAAGACTTCCAAAGAAAAAACTTCGATAAGACTTCTTAAGACACTAATCCAGGGACTCAAACTCAAGGTGGCAAAACCGGCATGAGCGCACAGCCTGCAGATAGCAGGAAGCAAGTGGGGATCATTGGAGCTGGGTTTAGGGAGAAGGGGATCCCAGTGAGCCCTTGAGCCTTTCAGCACCGCCCCCTGGAAAAACCCCTTTCAGGCAATCCTGGCTCAGGCTGGCCTTCTGCGGCTTGCTTGACTACTGGGCTGTTCATAAATGACTTCACATAGATCCAAATACTTGGACCAGAAAAAAGATGGAATGTGGGATGGAGTGATCCCGGGAGGGAAAATCAGTGAGACTGGACAGTGCTGATGAAGCTAGTGGTGAGTTCATCTCCGGCCTTGGGTGCTGTATAGGCTGAGATGTGTTCTGCAGGCAAACAGCAACCATCTAGAAGTTATAACACTATCCTGGGTCATCACATTTGTGACACTGTCCAGTGAGATGAGCACCTGCCACACGCAAGCATATCACAGACATGCTATACATGTTACATCATGTCTTCATTCCCATGCTGTGTGGTGGGTTTCTCGGTGCCTAGCTCATTTCTCACGTGTGTGCATGCATGCATATGTGTGCATATGCGCTCACATGCTCGCATGTGCACATGTATGATATGAGTGTGTGTGTGTTTGCACAAACATGCTGGTAAATGTAGGTGGGTATGTATGTGTGTAAGGTGACCAGAGGACAACCTCCTCAGCTATTGTGTCTCAGGCACCATTTACCTGTTTTTATTGTTTTGTTTTATTGGTTGAAACAGAGTCTCTCAGAGGCCTGGTACTCATCAAGGAGGCTAAGCTGGCTGGCCTGTGGTCCCCAGAGATCCTGCGTCTACCTTGCAAACTCTGGGTTTACAAGCGCATGCCACTACAGTCTACTATTTTTCTCTTCTTTAATGTGGTTTCTGAGGGTCGAGCTCAGGTCCTCATGCTTGCAAGGCAAGCACTCTGCCATCTAAGCTATTTCCCCAGCCCATTCAACACCTATTTCTTTAACAGAAAACTGAGCCCTGGCAACATCTTGCTCTTCCAGGATCAGGGAATACAAGCACAGAGTTGACTTCAGAGACTAGCCATTCCTACCAAGCACCTACTGCAGACCCCAGACAGAAGAAAACTGCTAGATTGAGATATTAAAAATGCTCCAAACAGCAAAGGGTAAAGTCAACACCAAAGCAGCCACAGGTGACCATGTCTTCTGGGGCCTCCATAAGGAAGGCACTAAAGCCCTGCAGAAGGCAGCTCCTTTGAGCCTCTCTGTGTGAGTCTACAGGAAACAATTCTATTGTAGGCCATTGTTAGGACCGTGGTGTGAAAACAGCATTGTTTCTGAGGCTTTAAAGAAATAGCGAATAAAAATTTGTGGAGTTCTTTATTATTCAATACTTAAGAGATGGGGAAACAGACAGTAACTTTTTTTTATAGATTTACTAGGTTGGAGACTGCAGTGCCAAACACAAGGTTTATTGTCAAATAAAAGCCTGCTTTGTTTCTGACGGCCTGTTTCAGAAGGGGGCTGCCTCCGCTCTGTAATTGCACGCACAAAATTATTTAATTTGTTTTGTTTGGATCTTATTCTGGACACTTTCCCAGCCAGACAGGATGTAAAAATTAAAACATCTATTATGCCTTTTATATTCTGAGGTAGATTATAAAGAGAAAAAAAGAAGAAACATATTCAAGAGTGGAAAGGATTCATCTTTTTTTTAAGTCTCTGTGAGCCCTATCCGAGCTACGGTCACATGTCCTCTGCATTACCTTGCTCTGCAGAAAGTTCCTCTCCTGCCTGCAGCCCTGACCTTGTCTTAAGGAGATGTGTCAAAAGCCACAGTGACCCCTCAGAACAGTAGCCTATAACTCCAGAGAAAGGCACACCTTTAGCCTCTGCAGAAACAACAAAGGATTGGTGCTTTGGGAGCAGCCTGAATGATCCAGGCATCCCTGAGTCACTAGGACATAAGCCAAGGTCCAGCAGTGGGTGCCTGAATCACATGACACTGAACAGTCTATGTACACACGTGAGTCTGTTTGTATTATGCATTAGGTTTTGTCCTGTTGATTTATAAGCACACTGAGAGATTAACACAAATATTTTTAAAAGGGTGACAAGACAGCACCCTCTGTATGATAGAGGGCATTTGGAATACATGAACTGTTAATTTTAGGACTCTTTCACTGAAGTCAAACTATGGACTGGAAACACACAGGATGTGGACACTAAGCAGGACACTAAGTGACAGGTGATGGGGTGGTCAGTAACCTGTGTTCAGATCCGAAAGCCAGATGGCTGTGCCCACCCCAGCCTCCTCAAAGAATAAGAGACACTAGTTCCCATTTTTGAGAATTCACAGCTTTGGGAACTTGGGAGAATGTCCAAAATGAAGATGGAGGGAGGGGCCCAGGAACCCGCCTTTGCCATTTGTCCCTGGCCCTGGCTTCAGGGTCATCACACCCTCTCTGGCCTTGTCACTCACATCTCATACTCCTCATCCCTCATCTTCAGGCAGAACGTTTCCAGGACCCGCCTCAGCTCTTTGGACTGCACCGTACCTGTGTTGTTGACATCGATGAGCTGGAAGGCTTTCTTCAGGGTCTTCATGTTTCGGAAGACCTGCACAATAAAGAGGGATTTTGGAAAAGCCAAGGGGCCCAATGGTAAAAACTCAAAAGCTAACAAAATATGCAGAAGCTTTTTTTTTCTTTTTACTACTTCTTGTAAAATAAAATGTTTTCAAAGATTCTCAGCAGTACACATTGCACAATGACATCTTTGGAAAAAAAAGAACATTTTGCATATATTAAGAGTTTGCAAGGCAATTGTCTCAGTAAATGGTCTTAGTAAGTTTTTTAAAAATCTCTTTTTAATGTAAAGCAGTAAGTCTCATACACAATTCATCCCCTTTTAGGGCTGTATGAAAAATCTTTTTTGTTAATTGATGCTGAAAAACTAGTCCTGGCATAGCTGGACTTGTGTGATTTTTGCTTTTCATGGCCATATGCGAACTATTTTTACTGCTAGCTGGAAAATCTGACGGTCTATTTCAACCTCTCTCTTTTTTTTAAGATACCACAGAAAAGTTTTGCAACTATGTCTGAATTCAGCAAATGAGAGTCACCATGTGAGGTGTCTGGAAGGGCCCTTGGAAAAGATGCAAGGACAGGGAGTGGGTCTTCATGCTGATTAGACTTCTGTGGGGTTCATCTGAGAACTCAGAGCCCCAACAGCAAGTGCTCACACCCCAACAAGTCTGCATTTTCAGATTTAGTAACTGAGGGTCAAGGAGACCTGACTCAACAGCACGCAGCTAAACAATAAGACGTCATCTTCCAACTCCAGCCTTTCACGAAACTCCCCTAAAGGAAGGCTAGACTTGCGAACACAGTGTCACCAACAGGGGAGAAAAAGCAGCTGGGAGTGAGAGCCAGACACCGCGTGGGCAGAGGCATGGGCCTTCAGAGGAACATAAACACTTCCGGCTACTGTGGTCTGGGAGGCTTCCTACAGGAGGTGACAGGCGCAGAACCAGCAGGGGTTGACTCCAGAGCCTGGACAGGAGGGCACTGAGAAACAGCGAGAAGGCTGGATCCCAAGGGATCTGGTTCTACACTCAGAGGAATGGATCCAACCACATCCAGCCTGCATTCTAAGGAAGTTTATCAGTAAGCCTCAAAGAGTGGAGAGACCCGCTCGACAGCAAGAGGGCCCCCCTTCTCCCAGCATTTTCTCCACGTGTTCCTAGGCCATCCTAGACTGATGGAGACCAGCTTATCTATAAGACAGCCCCTCCTGCAGCCTCTCCAGGGCAGCCACCTTCCATCTCTAGCCTGAGGACTCAGGATCTGGGTGGGGTGAGTGGTGTTCTGGAGCTGCTTTCAGCTCTTGCCTCTGCCTCACCCTGGCCACTTGCCTCTCTACCTACTGCTCCACCCCTCCTACTGTGTCACCAGGAGACTCTCCTGCCAGGACCCTGTGAGTCCTGTGTGTCTATGCAAGACCATCCTGCCGACACCTGAGCTCACTTCCAGAGGCCATGGTTCCACTCAATCTCTGTGCTGCGTTAGTACCAACAGCCACTGACCCTGCAAGATCAAGGTGCTTGTCCCCTCTGCTTTCTAGATTACTCCTCTTCCACAGCCCAAAGCCCACCAGCATCCCCCTCACTGGGTCCCCTGCTTGCAGTTCCATCCCTCTCCTGTGTCCTCCCTACTTATTCTTCCGCATCGGATCCCCTTGAATGCATGATCCCCCTTCTCCCTACCTCCCCTCTATCTCAACCCTGAGTGGATTCAGCCCATGGCCTATCCCCCGTTTTTTTTTGTGTGTGTGTGTGTTTGTGTACACTATGGCAGCAAAGAAGGATCAGCATGCAGCACCCAGTCCTGGTGGAATGAGGGGTCTGAGTTAAAGGAACAGGAAGCAGTTACTGGCACATTTCTCTCTCCACACACCAGGTGTCTGGGAGAGGGGCTGAAGAGATGGCTCAGCCATTAAGAGCATGTACTGCTCTTGCAGAGGAATGTATTCCTAGTACCCATAGCAAGTGACTCAGAACAGCCTGTACCATATTTAGGGTATCTGATACCTCTTGCTTCTGTGGACAGAGCCACATATTCACACACACACACATACATATGCACACATGCCCACAACATTTATACACCCCTACACCCATTTCAACTTTTAAAATTTTATTACCAGTACTGGGGATGGAACCCAGGACTTTGCATACCCTAGGCAAGAGTTCCCTTGGAGCCATTGTCAGCCCCATTCCTTACCAGGCTAGCTGTTTGCTTTATGGAGAACATAGCTGAGTCCAGTTAAGAACATCCAACTGCCTATCTGTCATATGCCAGTGACCCTCAGATTTCCCACGCTGGAACTGTTCTTCCCACACCCTCCCACCCCATGGAGAGCAGACCTCCCGCCTTTCCTCTATCCTCACTCACATCCAGCCCATCTGGACAGCCCCTCAGCACTTCCCTGAACTTCTAGAAGGATCCTTGGAAGCTCATGGGACTCTTGTCCCTGTGGTTCCTCAGAACACATTAGCACCACTGCAGGAGAGCTTTCTCCTACTAGTCCTGGGGTCTAGGGTGTCATTGGGTGGAACGTTCATGCTCAGAAAACATGTGTGGGAATGTGTGACTGGATCCTTTCTGTTTGCTTGGGGAAACAGTCATATGCTGAGAAAGCCTTGTGGTCTAACTGCAAGGGCCTCTTCTGACCTATCAGGACTCTGGTGGCTCTGGCCCAGTTAAAAGGTGTAACCGTGACATTTGTTTGGTGTCCAATGATGACAACCATCACAGGCTCACTGGCTGACAGCTGCAAAGCCACATACTGAGTTCAACACAGCCCACTGTCTTCTAACAGCCAGAGCACATGGGTGGCCCTTATCCTATCCCAGATTGGGACTGGAAAGCACAGACTAACCTGCGCATCTATCTCCCACCCCATCCCTAAATCTAAAGATGGAACTCCAGATATCCACAGCAATTGCTTCCAGGGTCAAGTAGAACTGTAGCGTCCTCTCTGCTGCTAAGTCCCCGTCCACCTCCTCTGGGAACGCGGAGGAGGACAGGAGTGACACCCCGCTTTACAGCCCCATGGCAACCCATATGGGTCCCCTGCATGGAGAGCAGCAAGCCTGGCACAGAGCTCACGCCCACCAGAGGTACTTCTCCAAGTTTCCTATCACTTGTCAGACGCAAGTTTGGCACCAGCCACGGAAGGGAGCTACAGATGGTAAGACTTAGCAAAGGCAACAGAGTGAGGCCCCTGGTGAGCAAGACTTGTCAGCATGGGGTGGGCGAGAAGATGAAGGGAACAAGAAAGCAAAGATGGGGGCTCAGCAGGGATGACCGAGCTCTGTTCATCACCCCTTCCCTGCCAGTGTGAGTGACTTGGAATTCCCACAGGTCATGAGCTCTCCTCCCTGCTGGAAGACTGGAAAGCCCTGAATGATCTCAGCCTCTCTCCTCCTTCCTCTGCTCCAGCTGTGACCCCATCCTTACCCTTGCTCCCAGTAGCAAGCAAGTACACACTTCTGTAGCTCTGGTCTCTTCTGCTGGCCAGCTCCCTCTCTGCCCTCACTCATGCTGTGGTCACACAGCACCTGCTCAGAGATGGCCTGAGCACACTTTGGATCTATCTGGACCACTTGCTTCATTTTCTCTGCACACACTGACACCTGTGTCCCTGGCTTACTTCCTCTCTGGAACATGGCTCTGTTCTAGTCTGCTGTGGTATCTATTGCACAGAAAGGTCTTCTCTTGTTCTCTGCTGTCCAATCAGGCAGGGTTAGCTGTGGGAAAATACTCTGGCCAAAAGCTACTTTAGGAGAAAAGAGCTTATTTCAGTTTCTATTTCCAGGTCCCAGCCATTCACTGAGGGAAGTCGGGGCAGGAACTGAAGCATGAACCACAGAGGAACACACTCTTATTGGCTTGCTTTCTGGCTATGCTCAGTGGCCTGGGGAGGGTGCTGATCACAGAGGACTGGGTCTTCCCACGTCAATTACCAACTAAGACAGTCTCTCACAGACATAGCCACAAGCCAATCTGATTCAGGAAATTCTTCAACTGAGGTGCCCTTTTCCCAAGGGGCTCGAGGTTGTATCAGTTGACAATAAAAGCTAACAAGGGAAGTCTGGAACCTTCTCTCCAGCTTTCCTAATCACTCTTCTACCTTGTCACTGTCCCCTGATGCTGACCTGGATAGCTTGTGTTTCTCTGGCTAGAAATGGATGAAACAGTCTCCCTTGGGGGAAAGAGGGTCACGCCCATTGCCTGTCTGACTTTGCCCTCTGTTCTATCTCTTCCCAGGACTCTGGTATCATTTGGGGAGGAATGGGTGCTAATTACAAAAGGAGGGGCTGCTACTCCTCACTGCCCTCTTCAAAGCCAGCACACTTCTCCAAAAGGAAGGCATGGACCTCATGTCGTTCCCAACTGATGTTTACTTCTGTGCTGGCCTCCATCCCTAATGGAAACCTAACTTTGATGCAGGTATATGAACCACTGCCTGCTACCAAATTTTACATACCTGAAAGCTAAAATTGGCCTTAGCAGTTTTAAATAGTTGGGGAAGGGGAATCAAAAAGAGAATCTATTGCATGTCATGTAAAGTAAAGTAAATTTCAAATTTCAGTGTCCACAAGTAGATATAAAGGATTCAGCCAAACCCACTCATTCACATAGTGTTGGGGCTGATTTTCCCTACCAGAAAGCAGCCTGGAAAATGCTTGGGGACACAAAGTCCAGATGTACTCCACCCTCCCTGGCCCTTTGCAGAGTAAGACCATTAGGCACTCTGCTGTCCTACCCACAATCCCTTGCAGACAGCTGACGAGTGAAGGAATTTCCGGGGAGATACATCTACAGAGAGAGGGTGCAGAAGATTTAAGCAGATGGCTGATGGTCAAGTGTGGTGGTACTGCAGTGGCTGAGGCAGGTAGAAGAGGTGGAATGCCACAGGTTTGAGACCAGCCTGGGCTATGTACTGTCCAAAACAAAACAAAAAAAGCAGCAGTTTGCCCCTTTGTGGGGGTTTGCATCTGCAATCACAGCACTTGGGGGATATAGTCAGGAGGGTCAGGAGGTCAAGGGTTACTCTGGGAGGTTTTTGCCCCCTGGGAGCAGATCTCAGCCCAGCTCCACCAGCTCTCTGACCCCAATGTGGGGTGGCATGCGGTCTAGAATTTGTACTGCTCCACCCAGCCCCTCACCGTACCCCAGCCCACTCCTTACTCTTCCCACATTCCCCTTTGGCCAATCCTAATCTTTTCTATAACTCAACCTCTCCCACGTCCTGCCTAGCCCTCGAGGGCAGCCCATGCTAGGCCCTGAGAGCCAGGCAGCATCTGACATACTCAAGGTCCTCCGGACACAGATCCAGATTAAAGAAAGAGAGCACATGGCAGGCAAATGAAATTTGAGTTCCTCTACCAGGAGAGAAAGCCCAGCACACTCAAGTGTGGCACTGTAAACTGACAGGTCTTAACTCAGATGTTAAAGCAAAGCCATTCTTCACACAGATGTGAAGATGGGGAAGGGACCACTATTTTTTTTAAAATAAAGGAACAGAATTTAAAGTTACATACCCTGTGAAGCATTTAGATGACTTTTAGGAGGGTCATTCAGCAAACAGGGCTGTGATGGGAATTGCTGCCAGGGTGAGCAGGTGAAGACAGAGTGCTAAGTACCCAGATAGCAACCTTGCACACCAAAGCACCCGTAAGGCATCCCTCAAGCCCACAGTGCATCCTTAAAAAGCAGCAGCCTGGGGGGGCTGAATGATGGGTGGTTGAGATGATGAGTACTGTGTTAGCCACTTCTCTTGTGGCCACAATAAAATGTGTGACAAGAACAATGCAGGGGACAAAGTGCTTATTCTGATTCACTGTGAAAGGCTCTGAGGCATGACGCTGCAGTCACACGTCTCTCTGTGAGGCAGACAGGGCTAAGTGTTGGTGCTCAGCTCACTTTCCTCTTTCCATTCAGTCTAGGACCCCAGTCCATGGGAGGTGGCTGCCCATAGTCAAGATGGATCGTCCCATCCAATCTAGCTAGTTCCTCATAGTCATGCCCGGAGCTTATTTCCCAGGTGATTCTGGATCCTATAAAACCACATTAACCATCACAGATGGATGGAGGGATAGATGGTAGCTATGTAGATAGGTAGATGGATAGGTAGATGGTCTGATGGATAATGGCTAGTTGGCTGGCTGAACAGATAAATGCTGGATGGGTGGTGGCTAGAATATATAGGTAAATAGGTATATAGGGAGACGGCATATGTAGGTAAACAGGTTGGTTGGTGGGTGGATGATGAATTATGAAGTAAATAGGTGGACTGATTGAAGGATAATGGCTAGTTGGCTGGATAGATAGATGTATAGATAGCGGATAAATATGTAGGTATATTGATGGATAGATGGATCGGTTGATGGACTGATAGGTAACAGTTGACTGACTATATGGATGAATGTGTATATATAGGTGAATAGATGGTTAGATTGATGGAGTGTGGATAGATTAGTAGATGATGGCTAGTTAGCTAGCTGGTAGACAGATGATGGATGGGTGGAGGATGGATGATGGATGAATATATGGGTAGGTAGATGGCTAGAAGGATTTGGTAGATGGGTTGATGGCTAATAGCTAACTGTTTGTATGTAAGTATGTATGTATGTATGTATGTATGTATGTATGTATGTATGTATGGTTAGGTAATGTAAATCGGTGAACAGATGGGTTTATGGGTTGATTAGTGGGCGATGGCTAGTTATCTGGCTGGCTGGCTGACGGATGGATGACTGGTTGGGTAGATGGACCTATAGATGGTGGCTGGCTGACTAGATGGATGGGTAATGAGTGGAGGATGGATGGATACACAGGCAGGTGGATGTATGGTGGATAGTAGTTGGTTGGATGCTGGGCAGGTGATTGAAACATGCATAAAGAATAATGTGGGTGATCTAAGGGAATCTTGCACAGATGGGCAGACCCCACAAGCATGGCAGACAAGCATCTCATTTCCGTTAGACTTGGGAACCTGCTCAGCATCCTCCTGGTAGAAGAACCAAGGACAAGTCTAATGAAGGGACTAAATAATACCAATGACCTCCCTGATGGTGGCATGTACAAGAAAAGGACACCTGAAGCCTCCATGGGTTGAACAGGCACCAGAAAAGGTAGTAATCTGTGTTCTCCTGTTCCCAAGGGCTGCTGGTCAGATGAGGGTCCCTAGCAGTAGGAGCATATAGGACAGACCACCAGATATGGGGCTAAGGAGGTTAGAGAAGACAGAACTAGGCACCCACAGTTTTGAGGCTCCCCAAGTGTGGTCCTAAGACTTTACTGCCCAGAGAAAGCAAGTAAGGAAGTGTGTGTGTGTGTGTGTGTGTGTGTGTGTAGTTGGGGTGCTCACTCTTCTCTCCTGGATCACAGACTCCATGACCTGAGGACAGGGAAAATGTCAATGAGAGACAAGACAGGTAGAAGCCCACCCCAGGAGGGCAAATTGAATTGCTATGTGACAGAGACCTCTAACCCTCAGGCCTACACTGGCCTGGTTTACATCTACATATGATCAGAAAGCCAGGAAACCCACCAAAGGCATTCCTCAGTGACAAAAATGGGGAGATCGGTGTGGGCCTGCAGAGCGGCTTGAGGAAGAAAAATCCAACTGCTTTCTATTTGTCTCCCACTGAGCTCAGACAGTTCCGTAAACTGCCTGCAGTGGATGCGTTATTACTCATTATTACTCTGCGGGGCTTTGTTCCAAATGCTTTGTACACAGTATGAGCTCTGGGAAGGAAAGCCGCAAGCCCAAATAAATAGGGCCACCCAGACGTGCGTGTGTGTGTGTGTGTGTGTGTGTGTGTGTGTGTGTAGTGTGTGTGCGCACATGTGAGTGTGCACGTGTGAGTGTGTGTGTATATGTGTGTGTGGTGTGTGCATGTGTGTGAGTGTGTGTGTGTGTGTACATGCACAGGTGTGGGAAGGTCAGAGGACAAGAATCCCCTCAGGTGTCACTCCTCAGGAGCCATTCACCTTGAGTTTTGAGAAAGGGTCTCACTGGCCTGGGGCTGAGCAGCCAAAGAGCCTGAAGGGAGCCACCAGCCTCTGCCTGGCCAGGACTGGGTTTATAAGCACACACCATCACACCTGGCTATGAGCACCCAGACTTTAAAGGGGCAGAGAAGCAGAAACCTTCCTCCCTGGAGCCTAGATTTACTCTACCAGCCTGGCTATGGGGAGGAGGCTGTTGCCAGAGCAAAACTTCAGACTGAGTCCTCCCACCTGCAGGCTTCTCAGCTCTTTGACCTACTGGCCAACAGGGCTCTCTCTTGGAGCCCTTCTTCCTGCCTAGTTCTGACAGAAGGGGTCGAGAGCTGCATACAAAAAAGCACACACACATGCACATATACACAGACGCATACATATGTATATATATATATATACACGGGTGCACACACATGCACATATACACACAAAGAGAGGGGGAAGGAGGGAAAGAGAGAGACAGAGAGGAGAGAGAGATGGGGGCAGCCTGCAGAATGAGCCCCAGGGCTGGGAGCAGCTACGGCCCCTATCTTGGCTCCCTACAGTGTGCAAGAGAGTGCTCGCAGCCACTGCTGTCCGTCTGCCACCTTTCTGTCACTGCCACCAAACTCATTTCAAATTGAACAAGTGAACATTTTGAGATGGGACCACAAAAAAGGATCCCTCTTACAATAAACACATCAATGCTCATTTTCCTTATTATTCTACTTTTGGCTATTTTGTATAAAATCTTTAATTAAAGTTTTTCTTTGAAATTGTCATTATCAAGCCAGAAGAAAGGGGGGGGAGAAAAGAACAACACAGCTGTGCAGATATGAAGCACTACTCAGGGCTAAATGAACTGGAACGGAGTAGGCGCTTGACGGTTATGTTCTGAGTTTTGGCTCCACGTTCTCAGCAACGCAGTCTGACTTGTCACTTTATATCGATTCCATCTGTTTACACTCTGAGGAGTATTGGCTTCCTACCGTGAACATTTCCTATTTACCAGCTGGTAGAGATGAGCCAAACCAGATAGGAAAAAATTAGACTGCATTCAGAGCCTCATAAACACAGACTCTCAGCTCAGCGACGTGTGGGGGAGTGGCGGCCAGGCATCGCTCACCTCTAACAAAGCCCTTGCCTCCTTGCCTGTCTGCCTGAGAGTCCCTGGGCTCTCCCCACTCTAGCGCTCACTCCCGCCCCCCCCCACATGCACACACCCGTGGGCACAAGACATTGCATTTATTTATTGAGCATATGCACACCCTGACTCTACCAAAACTGAACAAGCTTACATAAAAAAGACATCTGAATGGGATCCATGGAAATAGAGAAAAGAGGGCAGACAAAAAGAGAAAAAGCAAATGAAAGAGACTCAGAAGTTGCAGTTCACGTGATGGAACAAAAACCTGGTTCCGGGTGTCCCCACAGGGAAGTGAAGAGGGAGGCTTGTTGCTGTGTACTCTGCAGCCATGCACAAAACCTACGTTTGATTTTCATTGCTAGATGCCTACCCAAGACGGATAGCTTAGAGGATATGACAAGAAGCCCACACCTGTCTACTAAGGGACTCAAGGGTGCCAAGTCTCCACCTCCCTGCTTATCTTTTCTTTCTCTTCTTTCTCTTCTTTTAAAAGGTTTTTGTTGTTATTGTTGCTAAAATATAGTCTCATTATGTAACCTTTGCAGACTTGGAAGTTACAATATAGAGCTGACCTTGCACTTAACAACACTCTCCCTGTCTCTGCCTTCTGAGCCATACCTGGCTCCCTTTCTCATGCAGTCTACATTCAGGGCAGTATTCCTCTTAGGAGGAGACCCCAGCTCACTCAGGACACAGCCTCACAGTACAGAAGACTAGATTGCCACCCTGACCTGGCACCCACTCTTGGCTGCATGTCACTGGAAAAGGCCCTGCTCAGAAGCAAGCAAGCACACCTAAGGGGGTTGCTCAGGAAAAGTTTCCTGATGGCCCAGCACTGAGGGCTGCCAAGACTTGAGCCCATCCTATCCTCCTTGAATGTGAGAAGGCCAGAATCCTGTCCAAAACAGACAAGGACAAGTCCAGTCATCTCCTTCAGCGTGCCCCAGGCAGTTCCTCTGCCTGCCCGTTCCTGGGCAACAGAGAGCAAGAACGATGCCCTGGCAATGCCTGGGTCTCTTCAGCGATGCCTGGTCTCCAGGAGCTCCTGAGCTGCACTTTGCCGATGTCTCCATGAACCCATAAGGCTTGGGCAAACAGCAGTGAAAAGGAAGATGTGGCAGTCAGGAGACCGAGTCAGGGGACCAAGTCAATGGACCTGGTGACAGCTACATGTGGAAGGTGACGGGAAGGAGAAGAAAGAGGGAGCCCCATGTCCAGCATGGGGAGCTGGATGGATGAGACAGAGAACAGCACAGCTTGGGCAGGATCTCTGGTGCACTCAGGGCACACTGAGTCGGGAAAGCATCTTCTTCCTTCAGTTCCTGAACACCTTTTTCCCGGAAAATTGTTCCAGGCAATGTCTCCAAACCCCACTCTGCCTTCCTACCTTCTTCCTGATTGCTCAGACTGAGGAGTGTGGGAGAAACACAGGTCCTGGAGTCTTGCTCTTCTTCAGACTAGGCTCAGCCTGCCACCATGCTCTACGGCACCCAATGGTTACAATCATTCTTCCTCTGATGAACCCACAAGGCCCGCTATCCATGTCCCTCATCTAGCTTCCACATAGCAACTGACAGTGACTTACTCAAAATTAAATCTCATTCAAGGTGATGTGGTGACCAGCAAAAAATAGAACAGCACCCTCATCAAGGAAATTTCTCTTTGCAGAAGACAAAGATCACTACAGAAAACCATAACCAATCAAAATGCAGAGCTATGGAGCACATTTCTAATTGACATACCCACAAAACAACTCCTGTGCCCAAAGGGACATTATAGAAGAGGGGACAGAGGACTGTAAGAGCCAGAGGACTGGGGAGGTTGCTGTGAGACTGTGTCTCCTTGGAATGTCAGAGCTACGCCCATGAAGTTTCACCAACACAACTGTGTAAACATGAACTGAACAAGGACAACACCAATAAGCATGCTAATGTGGAGGGGGAAAGCCCATGCGGCCTCAACCAGACACACAATGAACAGAATGTTGAGAGTGGAGAAATTGTCTTCCTCAGGGAAGAGCACGCCTATTGGTTATCCAGCATCTAGTGGTCAGCCCTGAACATATATACTAGTAATATTATACAAACTGAACAACTTGTACCTATATATTTGAAGATATGTGTGTATATTTTATGTGTGTATATATTTATGTATGTAACAACAATTAATGAAAAAAAGAGGTCATGCATTTGAAAGAGAGCAAGAAATATATGGGAGGGTTTAGGGGAGGAGCAGGAAGGGGAAAATGATGTAGTTACATTAATCTCAAAAACAAAAAAAAAGACCACCATCCTCTATCAGGAGTTGTGTTCCTGCATCGACTTTATGTGTCTGAGGAAGGAGGGGACAAGGATCGAGTCTTAGTCGCATGTCACCTGTCACCAGCTGGTACCCATATACTGGCACATGCTCAGCAAATACAACCCAATGAGAAAACACAGTCAATGGCTTCAAAGGCCTCCTCATAGGCATCCCAGTTCCATCTGATGAACTGCGAGGTTCCCCCACAATACTATCCACAGACACACCTTCACACCTCTCCCCCAGGGGTATGCCCCCATACCAGAGACTCTCAACACAGACCCTTCCTGGCCTACACATTAGGGTTTACATCTGGCCCTCAGCTACTTCTTTTTCCCTAGCCTTGCTTTTTAATCAGGCCTGTCCCATCTGCCTTGAGATCACAGGCTGCATCAAAACAGACACAGGTTTGTCTTCTCTCTACATCCAACCCTGTCTTCACTGTGCCCCAACATTGTCTGCCAAGCCACTCTCACCTTGTCCCCAAAGGCTGTCAATGTCTGAACATGAATTCCATCTGCCTTCATTATCAGCTGTTCCTGACCACTCCAAGTGATATGAGCTGTTTTCCATAACCAGAACGTCGAGTCAGCATTTGTTGAGTATATGTCAGGTGCTGGGGGCTGTTCAAGGCATCTGGGTGACACAGAGAAGGTGCCCCAGCCATGAGACACACAGTCACTCATAAAGAAGCAAACACTTGTCAGAAGGTTGAGTGTCGAAGGCATATTGCCAGATAGCATCTCTGAGAAATAAATGCTCATGAGGGGATGAAGAGAGGGCTCAGTGGTTAAGAGCACTTGTTGCTCTTCCAGAGGACCACAGAGGATGCCAGCATTTACATGACATCTTACAACTGCATGCCTCTAGTCCTTGCACTGGGAGGCAAAGCCAGGGCATCTCTGTGAGTTCAAGGCTAGTTTGGTCTACAAAGCAAGTTTCAGGACAGCCAAAGCTGTTACACAGAGAAACCCTGTCTAAAAAAAAAGAAGGAAGGAAGGAAGGAAGGAAGGAAGGAAG
>LOJH01022510.1:4613-18001 GCA_001685095.1 Ellobius talpinus
TAGATTCCAGGGGGCAAGATTCTGGATATTTTATATGGAAATGTATGGCATCATTCTTCTTCCACATGGATGTATGAAAACAACAACAGACCGACCGATGTAAGGGTACCAAGCCAAAGCGCCATTTCCCTTCCAGGTATTTACTGAGAGAAAGAGTCTGAGAACTAAGTGTGAAGCTTTTATCACCTTCCTCTTGACCAACTTTGTGTCTAATGGCAGAATTGGCCTCGCTTGGAGATCAGATTGCTAAACAAAATGGGACCAGTGGCCAGTGTGTCCAGAGAAGACTCAGGGGCAGCTGTAGTGATGAAATGGTTATGGGAGATGATAGATAATATGTGTTGTGTTTAGGGCTGCTTGGAGAAGTTTGTTTCAGTATTTACAATCACCTTGTGTTTAGAAGTACTATGTTATCCTTGGTTTATAGATGATAAAACGAAGACACAGATGATTACCTAGGTCGTGACTGAGCCAAGACTGAAAACTCCAGGTATCCTGGCTCTCAGTCCTGCCGCCTAACCACAGTTTTCCTCTACCTGTCACGGGGAAATTAGTGAGTAGCAGAAGGAGCCTACAAGAGGGTCAGCGTTGTTGTTGAAGAACAGAGCCTCAGTTTTTAATGGACGTGTGTGTTTTGTTAGGGTTTCACGGTTTCTACCTTGGGGATCCTACCAACTCAGAACAGACCCCACTATGGTCAGACAGAACTACCTGTCCCCAGAGCCTGGAGACATAGAAGATGTCTTGACCTGGGAACCTCCCAGCCCAGGGACATTCCCTCTGAAGGGCTAGCATTGGTGATACTCTATACTGTGTATCATACTAAGGTTTTATTGGACTCCTGTGTCCTGTGAAGTAGAGAGAAGTCTGCTTGTTTGTTAGGTCTCAACCTGGGTCAGCCTCTGTGAAGAGAGGGTCGAAACAGTGCTTGCCTAGATCTGCAATGTGAGAAGGGACCAAGTGAACACTGAGAACTGCACTGTTGGTTATAAGTACCCACGGAGTAAGTGGGGTGAAGTGGGGAGCAAATATCATAACCTCAGAGCTGTCTGGCTTTGGTCACCCTGAGGTGAACTGAACAGCATGATTGAGATAGGAAATAATCTCTGCACGGCTTCCAAGGGAGACTGACTGATTGCAGGAATTTTACAGGTCAGCCCATGAAAGCGTGCAGTCCATCAGGATGTGGGAAGGATAGCTTGTCTTTCGTGTATGTAGCAGGACTTTAATAATCCAACTTTGATTATTTTGGTAGCAGAGGTGACCAGACAATCCCATTTCTATTTTTCTTTTTGGACCCCCCTCCCCCCATCTTAGAAGTTGTTTGTCATTTTCATGCATTCATGTAATGAATTTTACTCATATCACCATCTCCTCCTTCTTCCACTGGTGCTCTTCTCAGTGAGTCCCCCTCCTAGTTTGATGTCTTTTTTCCTGTGCGTGGCCCACTGGGTTTAATTAGTGTGAATGAGAAGCTATTCAGCACAGCAAGGGCAATCTGTCTACACCACTGATGAAAGTGACACCCTTCCCCGCAAAAGCATGGCCCGTAGTCCCTCCAGGTCAGGTGGGGCCTTATAGGGCCTCCCCCTCATCCGTGATGAAACAGTGATGGCCCCAGTCATGTGCAATAACCACAGCTCACGTGAATTTAGGAGTATGATGGCTGCCCTGTTCAGACGACATCCATTTGTTTCACATCCCCGCACCCTCTGCCATCTCTCATTCTTTCCACCTCCTCAACCAAGATGCTCCATGAACTCTGGAGAGGCGCTATGCTCATTGGGGCCTAGCATTCCACCATCTTATTCTTGCCACTCTGGTCATTTATGGGTCTCTGTTAGCTACCAGCTGCTGCGGGATTACGTTTCTCTTGAGAAGGCAATGCTAATCCATTGGTGTAAACATGATATTTAGATGACAGAATGATGTCCAGCAAAACAATAGTAGTAGGTTTGTTCCTAGAGCCTGTGACTTCCTCAGCCAAGGGCCGTTGACCAGGTTTACAGAACCAAGCATGAGTTCTGATAGCCCATTTATTGTGACTCACAGGGTTCAGAGATGAGGAAAACTGTTGATGACTTCCTTATTTTTCCCGGTAGCATGTATAGCACCGCCTGGGATCATAAGGACCAGCCGCTATGGAGAATGCTTCTGGCTCAGCTACAGCCTGATTTCTCCAGGGCATTGTTTGCGGGAATAGAGTCTTATCATCAACTTCTAGTGGCAAAACATTTATTGAATTATGATGCTGTCCTTCAATGGGTTTGTATCTAATTACTCAGGCATAAATAACAGATAGTAATTTAAAAATCTTTCATCGAACTTAGTGAGCACCTATAGGTACTTATTGGAATAATAAATTATAAGTTTATCAGGGACATTTGAGATTTTACCCTGCCTGTAATGAAATGATGGTCTGAATGAAAAGGGGTCCCCATAGGCCCATAGGGAGTGGCACTATTAGGAGATGTGGCCTTGTTGGAGTAGGTGTGGCCTTGTTGGAGTAGGTTTGTCTTTGTTGGAGGAAAGGAAAGTGTGTCACTGGATGTGGACTTGGAAATTTTAGCTCAAACCGAACCCAGTGGCTTGCTCGCTCATTCTGCTGCTTGCCAGTCCAGATGTAGAACTCTCAGCTCCTTCTCCAGCACCATGTCTGCCTGTGGACTGCCATGGTGATAAAGGACTAAACCTTTGAACCTGTAAGCCAGCCCTAGTGAAATGTTTTCTTGTGTAAGAGTAGCCATGGTCATGATGTCTTTTCCCAGTAATGGATCCCTAACTAAGATACTGCGTGTAAGTCAACGAGTCCCCAGCATCACATTTGCTGGCATAAATGACAAAACTAGAGCAGACACAAAGGATGGTACTGTTCCTGGAACAATGGGCATCATGAGCTTCTGTACATTCACTGGCTCCCTTGTTTCCTAGCTCGGCTGGAGCAGGGCACAGGGCTCCCAACCTGGTGGATCTGTATCACTGCTGAAGACAGCACAGAGTCTTTAGGAAATTACCAGTCAGATAAAAGGGTGCTGGCAAACACGCCAGCATTCACCCCAAGGAAGATGTTCAAGAAACAGCTATTTCCTTGCCCAGAGGGAGATAGAAGCTCCACCCTTGTAGGCTCCTGGCCTTATAAATGTTAGTGAAAAGATCCTTTGGGACCTATAATGTTACAGATGAGAATTGCTTCCCAATAGGAATGATTAGCTGTATTTCTAATAATCATCCTCAAACTATTTTTCTTAACTGTAGTGTTGTACCAGTGAGTTGATAAGTTATGAGCAGTGAGAAGGAAAGAATCCCTCACTTCATCTAAAATTCAGCTCAATAATTTGGGATTAGGGTTCAATCAAACTTGTTTCAAAACAGTTTCCATAGCATTCAGAACGTCCAAAGAACTAGTAATTAAATGTCATTTTAATGAAAAGTTATTTACATGGAATGTGTGAGGGGCATGTAATTGTCTCTCATCAAATGAGAGCAAATGGAAGCATGAGTTCTGTGCTCTGACAATGGGTTGTACTGATTGGTGCTTATGGAAAGATTTCTGTTTAGGAAAACATAACCTTTCCTTTGATTCCCACGGTAATGTTCTAAGCAAATCCTTAATAGGAAAATTATTATTTAGCATGCAAATTCCTTTATATTTTATTCTTCAATTAAGTCCTAAAATGAATTGCCTTTTTAAATAGTCACTATTAAAGATAAAAGACTATTACTGCCTACTCAATGAGTAGTCAGTGATAAATTGGCCCCAAGTGAATTGGATAATCCATAGACAGTTAAGCGCAGAGTATACTTTGTACGTTGAAATGCAATGCTTGGCTCATATGAAAGTTCAAGGACTCATATTCCATCAGGGGTTGGTATGGTACCGTGACCATGGCTTTGCATACAGCTGGGTGTGTATTGAACAGCTCTCTTACAGCAGCGATTCAGCCTAAATATCTGAGTCTCCGCTCTCTCATCTATAAATTGTAGATAATGATTACTACATCATGGAGTAGTTGTGCATCCTGCATGAAATAAGTTACTTCAGGCTGATGTATTCCTTTAATAATGTAAAAAGAATATTGAATTCAGTTCAGGACCATTATAAGATTTTTTTGATTACTTTCAGCTTGGGTGAAGCTTTAAATTCTTAGTTAAATTCCTTTTCTAAAGCACTCATTTATTGTCTATTATTTTTCTAGTTATCTAGGTGCACTGGGGAATTAAAATCATCATTTAAAAATCATCCCATGGATATCAAAAGCTCATAAATTGTTAGATGCTAATGGAAAAGTCAAGAATCTGCTCCAACTTATTATTGTAGGCATGCACAGAGCTACCTCAGGAAAAGCAAGGGCTGGTTTGAATTCCCAGAATAAAATGCTTTGCAGAATTTAAAATATCTCACTCACTATAAAATTAATTCAATTATTTACCAACTACATGCATACTAATCAGAGTTGAAAGTTTGAAAGACCACGGGGAAGAATGGCTGGTTACCTTTCTGAGAAATAATGACAGCTCGTGTGTGTGTGTGTGTGTGTGTGTGTGAGTGTGAGTGTGCGCGTGCGCGTGCATACCCTTGGTTTTATGGGAAATCAGGATCTGAATATTTAAAAACTAATTACAATTAATTAAGATGACTAAAAGAGCTGTGACAGGTTGGGATTCTATTTTTATCAACTTAATCAATCTCTCCAATAAAAAGGAGAAGAGAGGCTTTTAGATCAGACTTGTGACTTTAAGGCTTCGCAGTGGGAAGAGGCTGAGCAAGCATCATAAGAGGAAGGCCAGTCAGGCTCCTGCAAGAGAAAGAAATTATGTAATCTTTGAAACAAGTGGCTATGGCACTTTTAATACCAAGGCAGCCATGTCTGAAAGGGTGAAGAAAAGGGAAATAAAGTTAATGTGTTTCAGCAGATGGAGTGATGGAGGGCAAATATAAGATGCTCACAGTGTGATCATCACTCACTACTTCATATCAGCACGCTAACTCCTATTATAGATTTATATGTGTTACCTATTGATATGTTCATTTGTACATGCACACAGCAATACAATTGATTTGTGTTTGTTTATATGGTATGTATATATTTAGTATGTCTTCAGACTATATATCAAATGTTAAAAATTTTACTTGGTAGATATTGAGCTAAATATTTCCTACTTGAGTGTCAAAACATTAAAAAAAATTAGCTGTTCCAAAGGAAGAGAACACTTTGGAAGCTGTGTCAAAGTTCTTTCAAGTTTCTTGTTCGTGGTGGTCCCTGGATCATGCTTGGCTTTGTGTGTGTTTGGTCCAGCTCACAATGAATAGACATCTGCCTTCCATGGGGAGGAAGCCATGCTGCATCTGCACTATCTAAGCTGATCATAGTCATTAGAAGGCTCCTCCATTCACTCACACCAGAGAGTAGGCAGTAGAGACCCAGGGACTCCCTGCCCATCCCAGTCCATGCTGACCCCTGAGAGAGGAGATTCAGAGTTGAACCCTCACCCACAAGAACCTGGTCCTGCAGTAGGGAAGCTCCCACCGTGTTGCGGGAAGATGTTTTTGAACAGCACATATTTCTAATTGTTTTACTATGAAAGACTGTGAAATGAACTCTTCCTCCTCTTTTCTTACTGTATTTTTCTTCTTAGACTCTTTATGATCACATATACACACCTTTTAGAAAAACACAGTTATCATATAAATGAGAATATTGGGCAAATGTTTCAAGTTTTTGGATATTCCAATAGGACTCCTGGAGACCATAGCGAGTCATCCACAGCTGTGGGGTCAGCATTTTTAGATAGTATCTTGGATGAGTACTTAATTAAGTCAAGGAATGCAATCCTCTCAGAATCTTGGGAGAGTGAGGTCTATGCTTTCTTCTAGAATAGGGAGGGAAATTTATCTCTGATCTTTTGTGGCCATCTCTTGGGCCCTTCTGCCGATTTCTGTTTCTCTTTGAAAATCTTTTGTGTCTCAGGGACCTTAGTGTCGGTGATGTCCATTGGCTAAATTTAATTGCCTTTCTAAAAATATCATCCCTCCAATAATTACTTCAGTTTACAAGTAATTAAAGTCTAATGTGCTGGAAATGTTTTTGTTTAAATTCTCCCTGTTTCTCACTTTATTGATATACTTATCTATCAACAAACGGCTGACTCAATAAGGCAAGTATTTCAGCTTCATCAACTGATTCAGTCTGGGATATTCAGGACAGGCAGACTAGAAGAGAGACAATGCTGGACTCTAGTGCTTGTAGGGATGTGTATGTGTGTGTGTCCGCGTGTGTGTGTTCATTCGGGAGATCAGGAGTATTTTTTAAAGAACCAATTATATGATCTTTTGAAATGAGAGGCTCAATATTACAATAATTGTTATTAATATATGCGTATATGTGTATATATAGAGACTTTTTGAGAAGTTGTTAAGCAAGTCTCTAAAATTTTTATTTCGATATTTTTACTTTGTTTTATGTGTATTAGCATTTGCCTGTATGTGCACCACGCACATGCCTGGTGCACACAGAGGTCAGAAGAGAGCATAGAGCCCTGGGAACTGGAGTAACTCATGGTAGTGTGCCATGTCGGTGCTCTTTATAGTCAGGCCACCACCCTAGCCCCGACCAAGTCTTCTTGTGTAAAATTAGGATGATGTCTAGCGACCTTACAAAACACCTGGCTCGTGGTAAACATCCAGTTCATGTAGCCACTGTCACTGATCAGCGTGGCCTTTGCAGGTTCTGAGTGTGTTTTAGGGCTTTGTCAAACCAGAGTGCTTCTTTCAATTTGAAGTCTCCTGTGAGGCGCCCCGGACTTCTTTTTAAATGTTTTCTGTTGCTCTGTGTTCCCTCCTTGTCTGTAACTGCAGCTGACATGATTGAAGCCCCAAAGACATTACCAAGACTCACAGGCTTTGAGGGCAGAACCATGGCTTACTCCTCCAGGATCATGTCAGGATAGTGTCCTAGCCAAAGGAGGTGTCCAAACCACTGGGACAGAACCGTGAGGCAGGGACTTGTGACCCCTGGGTTTATTTATTGTTTCTTATTTGCTGTAAGATTTCTAAGGTCACCTCCTTGGATTCAGTAGTTTTTAGGCCCTTAAAGCCACATTTGTAGACAGAGATGACCAGGGTCTCATCTGCTAATGAGACAGATTTGTTTTTGGTTTCTCTAAATTTATGTCTCTTAAATATTTGAACAACCAGTATTTAATGGAGACATAATGATGGAAATGATTTTTGGTTAATGAAAATATATATTAATGGACTTAATAATTCATTTGCTGCCTCTGGCCAAGTCAGGATTCGATTACACTGTTGATTTTTCTGTGGATTGTGTGTGTGTCTATGTATGTTTTCTAAATCAGTGATTATGGGGCTTATTGAAGGCTATACATCTTTGATGACAATATATCTCACTCGTTCCCTTTGACTGAACTCATTTGGTCTCAGGCTTTTAGCGGCAGTGCTGGGCACTGCAGCCAGAGGGTATATGGCACCTGCAGGCTGTCATTGAACAGGTAGGTGGGTGCTGGCTTTGTTTCATTGGAGAGTGCTGTATTGTATTTGCATTTGGTGAGTTATATAAAGCACTCTCCAATGAAACAAAGCCAGCACCCACCCGCCTGTTCAATGACAGCCTGCGGGTACCATGTACCCTCTGGCTGCAGTGCCCAGCACTGCCGCTAATATTGTATTTGCATTTGGTGAGTTATATAAAGTATCACATGATTAAAGTTGAATCGATTTGTACTCAGTACTTTACATTCTAAAAACTTGTTCTCTAGGAATTGGCCCAGTGCTCTGAGGCTGTTGGTGAAGGACTTTTGTGCAAGCATCTAGAAGATTCTGTTAGGTAGTAGGTATGTTTTCTCATGTCTAATTCACCATGGCTCTTCATATAGTAACTGTGTTAGGAAGAAGAAAAGAACATAGCCAAATCATTGCAGATACTGTTTCTAGAAATTCATCCTTTCTAAAATGTTAAAATATGAAAGAAATAAAGCCACCATCCCAGATTTGCAGGGGAGTAGAATAGGGTAGCGACTGATGTTTGCGTTTTCCTTTGATAAGAGGTTTAGTAAACTATAAGCTTTCCATAGGGTGTAAATTTCATTACATGCTTTAAAACCCTTTTAGAGGGCCTATAGTCTACCTTTGGTGTAACACATTTAGACAAATATTTTAAGATAAATTTTGGAATTTTGTCAGGATATATTTTTGTTTGGTCATGTTAAATTTAACTATAGATGACACTTTTACTTAAAACTTTATTGAAAAAATCTAAATAAATCTCTTGAAGCTATGCAGTGTGTTTGTCTTCACTGTTGTGGTTTTGAGACAGTCTTAATCTGTAATTTCTGTTGGCTTCAGAGCCTCCGTTCTGCTGTCACTGCCGTCCTGGAGCTGGTGCTGTAGTCATGTGCTTCCTCATCCAGGCTATGAGGGTACTTTTCAACATGAAGCTGTGCTGGGTGATGCTCAGGTTGTCATGGTTACAGTGAAGGCTGCTAGGGAGAGATGATCATCACTGCTGAAGATGTAGTGCTGCTCCCAACTCCGATTGTCCAGTCGGTGTGTTTGACTTTGATTTTAGTTAACAAATATATAAATCTAACTGAATGCTGGGTATCTCAGGCTAGTGTCTGTCGAAGACCAGCCTTGGTGAAATTCATACGTCACAAGGTAGGAACATGAGGATTGGAGTTATTAAGGAAAAGGAACAGAGATATGAGAGAAATAAGAGGCAGAAGCACAGAACAGCACCGGGAGGGACACTGAGTGAACACTGAATCTGCCCGCCTTTATTTTCCACACGCTTATATACTTCACTCCAAAAGGGGAGGGGGAGGCAACAGACTTCATGAACATGATAGAAGGAATAGACTTGAATTCTCTGACCTTTGGTCCAGGTGGAACAGATTCAGCTCTATACACAAAATACTAATTAACCACACCCCAAGTCAGAATCTCTTGTTTGTAGCCACACCTATTGAAAGAGCAAAAATAAGCTCAAACTCTCTGACCTCCAGTCAGGGTGGAACAGGCTCACATCTGTGGGTCTCACAAGTATCATTGTCTACAACCAACGCAAAATTTTATTATGAAACTTTGGTTTCATATGTTTTGTGCAATAACCATAAATAAAATTGCAGATTTTTGGAAGGTTTAGAATTTGTGCCTGGACCTTTCATGATTTAGTCACACAACGTCACCACCACCCGTGATTTGTTTAACTTGCTTTTTAGATGCCTTTCACCAGCAAGTCATCCTTTATTAGACTCAAGTCACCATCATCTAAATATAGATTCAGCTGTACATCTATTCCCCCCGAACAAGTTATATATAGCGTGCAAACAGATTGCGCAACAACCTTAGAGAATAAGTACAGAACCATAAATAAATAAAGACCTGGTGTTGCTGTGAGATATATGGATTAAAACGAAAGCACCAACTGCAACCATTTGTTTCTATTTTCACTTACTATGCCCTGCACAGATATCAACATTTTAGTTTAGCTGGCAAGAAAGTTTATTAAGTTAGAAACCAGTTCCTTAAATTATAGTCTTTGCTGAGACTTGATACATTTAAAGAAACTGTCTGAATTAAGGGGTCAAATATTATAGTTTTCTTAAAAAGACCCTAGACACTAGCGATGATAGTGTGAGTTAATTCCATTTCCTGGAGTGCGGTCTCACTGTGTGGACACAATGTACCACTTTGGCTGAACTGCTGTTTTCTATAAATATGGAAATTATGGCTTCCAGTGCAGTGGCCTGGCAGGAAGTCTCATGGGAAATAGCTTGAAACTATGTGATGGATTTGAAATTAATTCTTACCCCTTTCTGAAGTAGTCAACCCATATGTACAACGTGTATCATTATTTCCTGGCCATCGAGAAGGAGGATAAAATGCAGCTGTTTTGTAAAATGAGTCTGCAGCAGAAAAATTCTGATCCACATGTCTTCCTCCGAGGGCAAGCAGAACAAAGCAGGTTCTGGCATCATGAGGCAACCCAAGGCATGGTGGTTCCAAGTGTCACTTTCTGTTGACTCCTTCCTGCTGCTGCCTTGACCTGTTTTGATGACTCAGCAGAGGGGGGGAGAGTGAGAGAGAGAGAGAGGTGTGTGTGTGTTTGTGTTTAGTTTTCCAGTTTTCCCCTTTCCCCCTTGTCAAGTCTCCAAGATGGTTTTTCTAAGTTTAGGTTTCAAACTAAACTTATGTTCTCAACCTCGCACAATCTGTGAGAACAAAGGTGAATGAAATGTGTCATTTAAAGCAGATTTTTAAAGGAAGCCTTGGAGATTTATTCTTTCAAAGATTTGGAGAACAACTGTGACCAGGAATAGGGACAATGGGAAATGAGAGAGCAACTTGAAGGCTGGGGCTGTTTAGTGACACAGCACTTCTCTGGTAGGCACTGGTGGTGTGTTGGATTGAGAGCACTTGGCAAGGGTAAAGGTGTGGCTCTGGGGAGTGACCTGAAAATCTCTCAAGAATGTGGACTGTCTTTACTAAAGAACTAACACTCGTGGCAGCTCGCTTCCCACCAAGGTCAGAGACACTCAGCCTGTCCATGCTCTGATCTAACCCACCGCTCTGTCAGTATCTGGGCACACAGGTTCTTATGGGGCCATTCCTCTGGGTCCCCGATGGGACATGATTTCCCCTTCCCTAAGGGCCATTCTTTCTGGCTGTCCAATGCTCTTTCTTGTCTGTGGCGATCACCTCTTGCCTTTAATCTTTGATTCTCAAGTTTGACAAAATAGGTGAGATTGACTCTGTTTAGTTCATTCTGACCTCAGGTGAAATGACTCCATTCAGAGTCGATAGAATTAATGGATGAATGAAAACGTGCTTTGGTGGACTATTGTGATCTCTTGGAAAGCTGACTGTGGATAAACTTTGTAAGGCTCATGATGGCTTGAATTCTGTGAAGGGTGAGGAGCCCTGGGCCACATTCAGCAGGCTTTCCTAAGCAGCACCATTAGCAAGGGTGACCTTTAACTGCACACAATTATGTCCTTGTGACAGCTGGCTCTCTTCCGCCTGTTTCAGGGTATGAGATGCCATTTATTCTCAGCTGCTGTCTCTGCAGCCACAATTTCCATCTTACACATAAGAACCCCAAATTTGAAAAGTTATAACTCGGTCCAGTTTTGAGATTGGAAGGTAGCAGAATTCTAGACCCAAGCCACTACTCATTGTCCCATTCTCTGCTGGGCACAACCTGGCAAGCTTGCCTGCCCTTTCCTTCCCTTTCCCTGTGTGTTTTCCAAGCAGCAACTTCTTCCCTAATGATTGACAGCTGTGTCTCTGCATTTCTCCAGTGATGGTCCCTCCCCTGAGCTGCTTCCTGACCTTGGCAGCCAGCACCCAAGGCTTTGTTTGCTTTTGTCCTGTCTGTTTTACAGAGGATTTATGAAAAGCAAGCTGGAAAATTTGAACATCTCTTGTGGATGTTTAGATACTTGCCAAATAATCTACAGTACCAAAATTCAGGATAATTTTTATATATGATTTTAGGGCTGACCTCTTGGTATTGGCTAACTATCTGGAGACTCATCCCTGAGAAAGACTATTTCAATAAAAATTACCCTGCATACACACACACACACAAACACACAAAGTTATATGGACTGAGCAGTTCTATAATAATTAGATATTATTTCTAATACTTATTAGAAATAAATATTCACATATATGTAATAATAATTAAAGAAATAGAGGTCATGAATTTGAGAGATCAAAGTGGGGGTGTGCATGGTAATTATTAGGGGGAGAAACAAAAGATGGAAATGATGTAATTACATTTTGATTCCAGAAAAAGAGAGAGAATATAGGCTGAGCATCTCCAGTTGAAAAATTCAGACTAATTCATGTTGACATTATACCACAGTAGAGAATTCCAGATTTAATCTCATGTGATGGGTTCTAGTCAAGAGCAGGTACATTAAAAATATTATAAAAATTACACTTAGGCTTTGTATACAAGGCATGTGTGTGTGTGATATAAGTGAATTTCATGTTGAGGCTTCATCTCTCTTCATCTATGTATGTATATGTTTGCATGTGTGTGCACACACATGTATGCATGTTTAGGTATGGATGTATCTTTGTTTATACACTCATAAACACACACACACATTTCCCCAAATCTGAAAAGGCACATCTGAAGCAAGCCTGGTTCCTAGCACATGGTACAAGGGATAGTCAACAGGTGTTTACAATTTAAAATACCATAGCCAGAACTCAGTCTTCACAGATTCGCAGAGAGCCACAGAGCATTGCGTTGGGAAAACTGAGGCACCGTCTGCTTAAGCGATGATGCTCAAAGCCAACCCGCTGTTCTGGGGCTGTGCTACCCCAGAGGTCCAACCTTGTGACAGGGCCCCACTGCCCCTCCATGGCCAAATAAATTCCAAGACCTTACTAGCTGCCTTCTTCAGGTTTCCCTGGCTCCTGGAATTCTTGCTTTTTGTCCCTTGGATTTGGGGTAGAATGTGAGTTTTGTTGACCACTGTCTAGATGCACACAAGTGTGTGTACACATATGCACAGTCCAGCAGCAAGGTAAAGGCAGTCTGCCCTCCTCCCCACTTTGGTTGTATCTTGCTACAAGCAGCTGCCAAAATTCACCAGAATCCTGCTTTACAACATATTTTACTGATGTTGAAAATTCTAAGCATCATTTCTCACTTCTCGTGTGTGGACTTTGCGGAAAATAGATGAACTGAATGTCTATTTTGATATTTAAAGAGTGGAAACTGCCGCTCTGTCACTGTATCCTTTTCGAAAGACCAAACATGTCTTTATCTGTTCTTTCAATTTCCTCCCGTTTCTTTGCAGGGCACCTCAGTAGAAGCTGAGTTTGTTGATACAATTGTGGCCTTGTTTCCTATAATGGGCACTTGTTTAAACAAAGAAATGCTTATCAGGGGAAATGATAACTGTGATAAATTGCCTGGCTTTCATGTTTCCTTGCTGTTTTCTGGTGGTGCTAAATCAGTCTGAACAGAATGGAGCTGCGTGTCCTTTGCAGTGGGGCCTCCTCTCCCCACTGTCCTCTCCCCTCTTGTCCCTTTACTTGGAACCCATTCTTTTGTACCACATCCCAGGTATTAATTCCCCATTTATTCCTTACTATTTATGTGTTTTTCTACACAGATTCTACTCCACATCCTTAATGCTTTCCTCCATTGCTCTTTCTCCCTTTGCTTCTGACCTTCCAAACAGCTGCCAAAGAAATGTCTGTCCCTGTCCTCTAGACACATGCCCTGCATGTGGGAGAATCACTACCCTTGAGAGTCATCATGCTTGATTGCCGAGCAACAGGTGTGCCCCCTATGGTGCAGAAAGGTGCCCTAGAGCTACACACACACACACACACACACACACAC